>JAHDVE020003502.1:0-183259 GCA_022606495.2 Halesus radiatus
AATAATCTAACATAATCTAACATAATCTAACAAGATCTAACATGATCTAACATAATCTAACATAATCTAACATAATCTAACATAATCTAACATAATCTAACATAATCTAACATAATCTAACATGATCTAACATGATCTAACATGATCTAACATATAAAGTAGTAGTAATCTAACATAATCTAACATAATCTAACATGATCTAACATGATCTAACATAATCTAACATAATCTAACATAATCTCACATGATCTAACATGATCGAACATGAACTAAGATGATCTAACATAATCTAACATAATCTCACATGATCTAACATGATCGAACATGAACTAAGATGATCTAACATAATCTAACATACTCAAACATGCTGATGACATGATCTAACATAATCTAACATGGTCTAACAAAATCTAATATAATATAACATGATCTAACATGATCTAACATGATCTAACATAATCTAACATAATCTAACATGATCTAACATGATTTAACATGATCATGAACATGATCTAATATAATCTAACATGATCTAACATGATCTCACATGATCTAACATAATATAACATAATCTAACAAAACCTAATACAATCTAATATAATATAACATAATCTAACATGATCTAACATAATCAAACCTAATCTTACATTACCGCTTAGGCCGGATTCACTACGCGGTGAATCAAAAGTCTCGACGGATTCTAGAAAGATTAATGATTTTATTCGTTGTGTGCAGCATTGGCTCAGTTTCACACAGGTTTATCTTGTGTGTAATCTAACATAATTTAACCTAACCTAACCAAACCTAACCTAATCTAACCTAACATAATTAAAGTTAACCTAACACAAGCTCTTCCGACCTAACTGCTAAGACTGGATTAACTGCGCAGTTCATAAATTTTATCGATTTTTTTGTTGCTATCGTAGAATTCGACAAATCAGGCAACTTGAAAATGACCTTGAACCCCGAAACAGCTAACAACTAAAAATACTTGCAGAACTCTAAGACGTTTAAGTCTTAGAGTAATAATACACTATATATTGTTTTTCTAAGGTTTAAGTCTATGGAGAGAACTATATCCCATTCTTGTGCGGTATTCACGAAGTGTGTATGTTTTTATTAATCATATATATTTTGTTTAAATAACTAATTGAAGTTTATAAACATTATTGTAATATATTTTTAATCATTGAAGATGATATTAACAACTCTCAGAATGAAACACGAAACCGAAAAGACACAGAAAAGAAAAATTATAACGGTAGCAGCCGGGACTCGAACCCAGGACCTCATGGTACCAACCCTAATCCGACCCGTCATTTTTATCGGTATCAATCTTCGATTTCTGAGAACGGTTAATATGAAGATGATGTTAACAGTTCATTCTTTTATCTCCTGTTGGAGCAGGTAATACATAATAAATCCCATAAAGAAACATGCGAGTATCGCTACTCTCCTGGGAAGGTTTATTTTGTCACTTATGAGGTATCATTTCTTCACCCTCGATATAGACACGATGAAGGACCAACACGTGCGAAAATCTTTCCTGAATTTCCGATTTTACGGGATATAAAAATAAATTAGAGGTCAGGAAAAGGGTTTTGGGTGACGTACGCAAAGGGAGATATTTCTACAGGAAGTATTATGCGATTTAATGATTTTTTTATTAAATATTTACTGGTACTTATGTCGGAAACTCTTGCTTGGGTTTTAACCTATAAATAGGTTTTTTTTTTATTATTTATTTATTTGCAGTTTCTTTGTAGAATAGAAATAGAAGATTTAAAAAAAAATGTATTCAAAGAACCATAGTTTTGATAAAGATACTGGCATAAATATTCTCCATATAAACAATAAAGGACAACGATTAGACAACTTGGAAGCGTTAGAAATAAAATAAATCGTAAATAATAATGAAGGCATAAAATAATCATAAAAATCTCGCTTACAGTCCTATTTTGAATATCTTTCCTTTTTTCAAACAATCTGTATGTTTCTCCTCTCCCAATCGTTACTTAATACCTCCCTCCCAATCGCTCTTCCACCACCACTTCACCACCTAATGTGTTGACCATGATTTTGTAATAATGTTAAGTTAGTATATATTTATCCCTGATAAAGGAACGGTGATTCCGAATCCGATAGGAAAAATTTTCAATTAAAGTTGTGTTATACTAAGTGAATTTATTTTATTTTTGTAATGAACAACCATAACGTATTAGCTCTATGATAAAAAGTATATATATATATATATGAAATATCGAATTCATTATTCGTAGTAGGCGAAGAATATATTAAAAAAATACACACTGAAGGGGAATTTAAGGAGGGGAAAGGGAAGAGGAAGTTGATAGGAATCGGGAAAATAGCTAAAGCCATTTCAAACAGCGTTTCTATTATGAATAATAAATTATCATCAGACCGATATTATATCTCTATGTATAAAAATGAATGTTTGTCTGTCTGTCCTCGATTTTCTCGAAAATTACTCAACCGGTTTCGCTGAAAATAGCACAGTTTTTTTTATTTGTACCGGAAAGGTTTAGAGTATAGTTTTAATAAAACCCAATATGTAAAACTGTTCATTCAACGTTTTAAAATTAGTGAGAAAAACATTTAACCCGCCATGTTGTATTGAGGTTAGCCCATAGATATATCACTTTGGTTAGCCACAGATTATATATTCAAAAGAAGAAGGTTTATTTGGGTAGAATATTTTCAAAATGGAAAACACAAGTAGGTTCCTACAAAAGAACTTTATTACTTGAATATACGAGTATGTTTTGAAAAAAAATAATGTTAGAAATGAAATAAATTCTTCAAATTAACGTTCCTTTGTTTCTTTGTTTAGAGATAGTAATAGTAGTCACGAGGTATTACTTTCGCTGTCAAATCAATTATGTCACAAAAACACATGCAAGACTTCAAACCTTCATGACTTTATATGGTACATCGGCTAGTATACTATAAATACGAGTACAACTTCTCCGGATAGAAAAAAAAAACATAAATAAAGTTAGTAATTGTAAAAATTTTATATTTTAGCCCACAACCTCGTAATAATTGATTTTTTGAAAGTTTTATATAAAACAATCACTTTTTGGGAGTCATGCAATTAAATATAGGCATTTACATGACAGTTTTATCAACTCGCATTGTTACTTTTTCTTAAGATAAATATAGTAATTTTAATACTGTCTCTCAAACTTAATCGCCCCAAATCACAATACTCACACCTTCCAAAAGGAACAACAAATATAACATAATCCAACATTTAAAAAAGGGAAAAGTCATTAAGCCGGTTGACTTTTATTCATTTTCTGGATTTTATTTCCTTGTTCACCACCGAAATCACTGTAGATACATTACTTCAAAAACCCTGTTCAGTATTTTTACCACATAAAAGGAAGTAAATACTTTCGTCGGTTGAGAATTAAATGCCTTTCAAAAGCTTCGTACATTTTTGAGAAAGTTTCTGTTTTTAGCCGCAAATTGGTATTTCTTTCACTTCTTACGGGTTATATAAACTACGTGAGACGTTTAACAATTTCCCCCAAAGGCGTCTCACCAACGAAAAGTTGAGAGAGCACCCAGGAACGAGGATATTTTCCAACTAGATGGAAAACAGCGGAGGAAAAGTTCGATATTATCTATCTCTGTATTTGTGGCAGTAAAAAAAATATCGTAGCGTGCGTAACATAATTCTATAAGCTTGATGGGAGGCTTTCGACCGCATTTCAAGTAGTTATTATTACCTACTCAAGAAATATTTTGATGTTCAATCTGGAATAGTTATGAGTTATGACTACTGCTTGACATGGTTAACTTTGCTGTCAGTGGGGTTGCTAGTGTAGATTTTGCGGATAAAATTAATGAACTTAAAAAAGTTTGCATGCTCGTTAGTTTTTCTCGGGCCGTCTGTAAAATTAACGTTAAATTAGCTACCGCTTAAAAATAGTGATGTTTTTTTGTCAGGTTAACATCTTACTGAGAAGTTCTCAGAAGCCGGGATATATTAAGGTAAAAAATTGCTTTTTTCAAAATTAAACTGCTTTTTTTCTTATTTTTTTAGCTGTTTCGGTCAATTTTTAAATCTGTCCTAAATTCGAAAAAAAAAACATTAAAATTTATAACAAATACCAACTCTTCTTTAGCCACTAACTTCTAATAAATATAATATTAACAAATTAGAATAACTGTAATATCATGCAATGTGCAGTGTTTTCTGAAATGGTGTCCTGTGTGTGCAAAATCATATCTTCCGAAGCTAAAATTTCATAGTATTAATGTGTTAATTTGGAGTGACCTGCCAGGTAAGTATATTTCATAATCTGTTTGTACACAATACGATAAACCCCAATTGGTGTCATTTATCACAATGAACAGCACCCCTGGGGAATTTTTACAAAAAACAGCGCTGCACAAATTGTCCAATTATTATTATTAATTTTAATAACTATGTACTTGTTACTTAATTTTATTACTGCGATACCGGTTTCGACACATCCGTGTCATTCACTAGCTTTAGTCTTTAACTTAAGCTAGAGTCTTTAGACTAAAGCTAGTGAATGACACGGATGTGTCGAAACCGGTATCGCAGTAATAAAATTAAGTAACAAGAAAAAAAAAGGTAAATTTGAACAGCACCCCTGGGGGATTTTTACAAAAAACAGCGCTGCACAAACTGTCCAATTATTATTATTAATTTTAATCACTATGTACTTTTGTTACTTAATTTTATTACTGCGCTACCGGTTTCGACACATCCGTGTCATTCACTAGTTTTAGTCTAAAGACTCTAGCTTAAGTTAAAGACTAAAGCTAGTGAATGACACGGATGTGTCGAAACCGGTAGCGCAGTAATAAAATTAAGTAACAAAAGTACATAGTGATTGAAACTCTTCAAAACAAAATGTATTGAAATTGTTACATAGTTAATGCCTAAGAAATACAAAAAATATTATTATTGTTACTGACGATGACCCCGTACAAATTCGTCCTAGTCTATAAATTTGGTAGCTACCTGGCCCGCAGTCCCTATAATCCGTTTGATAGATTTAATTATTTTAACGGTCGAATTGCAGTCTTCGGAAGATAGACGTCAGGTTAGAATGCTGTTTTTGTACTACCGGTATTTAAATGGAATGCGTTTCGAAGAACTAGCGTTTTTGATTTCTTCGGTACAGATTCCACTTTTTTGTATGTTTGTAATTTGTCTCATGTGAACGAGTTATTTTTGCAACTGGTCTATGTGTTCAATAGTTAAGTTGTGAAATGATGGCTAAAGTGGCGGCTTTATGTGTTACCTCTCTCGAACAACGTGGGTCCCTTCAAGACCGAAGTTCAATACATCCTGTTCTTAAGAAGATTTTCCACACAGCATACTCAAATATGGTATACGCTCTGAAGAATACTCAATAAGTAATCTAAAAAAGCACTGATCGGTGGACTTTTAGTATGGCCCAAAACGAACAGAAGTGATGCGTAGATATATCGGTAAGAACATTTTCGTTTAGATTGATGGATGGTAAGAGAAATCGTATCTTTCGGAGAGCATTCATTTTTATGTTTATATTCGTATCGACAGCGTACTGCGTTTTATCTTCCGGCCTGCGGGACTACATAACTTGCCAATGCCTACGCCGGTAATAAAGCCAATAATATCGTTTGATCGAAACACTTATTATTAACACTGATTATCGTCATTTTTTGCACCTGTTGTTGAATGACTTAAGGGCCAGCAATAAAAAAATTGACTTAAACATCACCTTGCAGATTGCAAAATCAAGCAATAACTCAAATGATATATCTGTTAATTCTATACTGGTAGTTAGGAAAATGTATAAGTTTTCAAAAGACATACATTTTCAAACTGTAAACTTTAAATTCTATCAAATACGTTACAAAATGTCTGAAAATAGGTGCAGTTTGAAAACAAGTGAAAGCAATTTTGAACGTTTTACCTAAAATTCCAGTGCGTATTTCATATATAATTTAAAAGATTACAATAAAATTAATGCGAAATACTTTCTGTACACCACTCTTTAATGTATAAATATCAATATGTATGTGAAGCGAAGCTTCCCTCATCACAATACATAAAGATATTTTTTTTTCGGAAATTAGAAAAAGCATTAATAGTCAATTATATACTAATCAATTAAAAATGTCAATATTTAATTTTTTTTATATTAATACCAATATTTAGATTGTTATTAATACAAATTTTAATAATTATAACCATTATTATTTTTTTTTGCCTTGTTCTTTTCTTGATTTTATTTATATTAATAATAAAAATAATTTCGTTTTCAAATTTCTAATATAAATGAATTAATTAATTAATTACTTGTCTACTTTCATCACTTATTAATTCTTGTTTATTTTTTATAATTTGTCCGTTCTTACATTATTGGACGGCCACCATGGTCGAGGGGTAAGGTTCTCGACTACGAATCCGAAGGCCGCGGGTTCAAATCCCGGCGTGCGCAAGTAATTTTTATTTAATTAATTTGTGTTCTTTCACAATTAATTAATTTAAAAATAATATATAGTATATTTGAGCACGTTCCACCAGAGTGGAAGATACTCTCAGTATCGCCCTGGTGAAAGAGCACCATTCAGAATTGAAACGTTGCTTGAAATGGCACAAAGTAAGTATACATTTATTGAAGATTACAAATTTAGGATTACTGTCTTTTGAAACCTTATACATTGTACTAATTACCCGCATAGAATTAACAGATTAATCATTCGTAGTATTTCTTGAGTTAGCAACCTAAAAAGTGTTTATTTTTGGGTGCTGACTGTTAAACGGAAAGCTTTATATTAAATGCGCATATAAGCACCGCCGCTTAGATGGTTCGGGCATGTATAGCGAATGAACGAAGAAAGAAATGACGCACAAGGAAGACATGACACGATCAAGTGAATCAAATACTTGAGTCGGGCCATGTCAGAAGTCGGAATGACAGAAGAGAATGTATGAGGCGTTGTATGAATGTGAATGAAGCAAGAAGTCTAAGCCAAGATCGAGTTGTTTGGCGGTCCGTCCTCTCTTCCTACCCCTGCGGGGAAACGGCTTGAAGCTTACTTAGTTAGTTAGTAATATAAGCACCTATTTATTAATAAAAACAAAATTAATGAAAAACACTTTTTATTAGTTTAATTACAATGAGGATCAACTATTTCAATAATCGGAGAAGCAAAATCACGGATTTTAAAAATTAATTTGAAGCTCGGTAAAGTTTCAAGTTTTTGTATGACTTTAAGGTTAGTTTTTTTTTTTTTTTAATTTATGAAAAAATACTCAAACAAAGAACCGGAAAATCCCAGCTTTATTACTACAGAAAATAAATACTTCTGTTATGACTTTTATAACATAGAAACAAAATTTGCGAATTGTAAATTGTTACTTACCTTCCCTCTACAATTACGTAATCCTTGTAATTACGTGTACTTACCTTCAGTACACTTTTTACCGTATAATCATACAGGGTTATACGCGAATACATCTGGATTCATAAAACTGCATCTACACAAAACTTATGGCAATTGGAAGATTATAATATTCGGCCCCTAATTTGGCAGAATTTTCTTAAATGTACTAATAGCTGTAATAATTGTTTATCACAGGGACCCTTTAATTTTAAATAAAAAACATTCACCCAGAGCGGCCATCTTGGTTGTCTGTCCAGGCATTTACACAGGAAGGTGTTGGTACAATAAAGACTAGATTCATTCACAGATGGCATTGATATCCAAGTAATTCTTATCTGCTTGTTTTAATTCCACGGAAATTTCAAACTAGATTCCTGCTCGCTGTCGTGAATGATAAAATTAAACAAAAAAACTCGTTTCCGTTAATACTGGTATTCTAATAAATAATTCCCTGATAAGATTAGCAGCTTGACTCCTGACACGATGTGCCTATGAGATAAAGAGATGAAGAATTCGCGTGACACACGCAACGACAACTCAACTCATTGCTTCTGCTGTCAAGCCTCATTCACAGATGAGGTCTTTTCAATCGTCCCCCTTTTGATTATGCATAAAAGGTTTTCCGAAGATGAAATTAGGAAATAAGTTTATTTGGTTGAAAAAAGTATTTAAATGAAATTTAAGAATTTACGCTGATATCCGTAATAATAATCGGATTATTTTTATAGCGCCGTTTTTGTGAAAAATCACCTCAAGGGCGCTGAATTGCTATAGTAGTGTCTGATATTACAGATTAGTATTATCATCTGATTATTAATTTTTTTTTACAGCAGGGCTGGGTGGATAGTGCAATACCCAATTTACCACATTACTTGAGATGCAGTATGTATATATAGCAAAAACATGAAATTATTAATTAAATATTAAAATTAAGCAACAGTAATAATGAAAACATAAAAATAACGAAATAATAAAATGGATTGCCCTTCAGGGTGGTCGCCACATCATCAGCAACCATCGCTTATTGGGAAGAGAGAATCTCTTCAGCCATTCAGATGCAACTACGACAACGAAGTCTGCTTTGGAGCTAACTAAAAATTATATGAACTGAAGTTGGTATATTATTCTTCATGTAATATTATGGAATAGGTTCCCACGCGGCTAACTCGAGGTTAATTGATCTCAATATTCAACTTTGAACAGTATTTGATTTTAATATTACCACGTTTGACGTTGGAGTATAATATATTGATTTTAATAATCTTCGGACTGTCTCTACTTTTTTATCTCCTTAATCTGTATTAGCGTGTAAGCGCATCAAGAGACAGTAACCTTCCAATAAAGCACTCGGTGCGAATGGCGGAGCCAAAACTCCCACGCCGAAGAGTTTCGGTGCCGAACATTTTATTGCGGTGTGAATAAAGCTTGAAAAGCTTAGTTTATTTTATTACTTAGTTTATTTTGACAAAAGGGCACGTAGTGCTAGGGTTTTCAGTTAATAATTCTTGTCTAATAGGCTCTAAACAGGGTCCATTGAAGAGGTTAAATTTTGGAATTAAAATGCATTGATAGGTAATAAATAACTTGTATACCGAGAGGCAATAGCACTACATCATCATTTTCAGGCTAAACGAATGCGGTACCATTAGAGATATTATTAATAATTTGATGTGTCGAGTGCCGTCACTTATAATTACCACATAATTATAAAACTTAACTGCTTTGGGCACTTTCTATCGTTACGACATATTTTTGCATTTCTAGTATCACGTACTTTCATTCTTCTATTTTGTAGTAACTATCTTGTACAACAACACAAACATTATCTGTATTACATTCTTGATGTACTTTTATTTCTATACTTACCACTACTGTCGCTAGATGGCGGTGCTCCCCAACTCAAACACGAGAAATATTTCTCTATTGAGTTAGGCACTTTTTGTTAAATAAATTAATACTTTTTTGTAATTAGCAATTAAGATATATCTGTACCAATAAATATTTTATATGTATATATTACATAAAATAAATAAAAAACCTCACCGTATTTCAGTTACTGTCAAGTAGTTTCAGGTACAAATACCTTGCTAATATGCCTAGTTTGGGCCAGTATGTTCCCTAAATATACGAGATATTTTTTTCTATTCGGTAGGTAGGTGGAATTCACAACAAAAATATGCACATTACGTTAATTAATTATACAGTTACGTAGTTATGCTAGGTGAAGTAGATAAAATCAACAGCAGATAGAGATGTGGGGAGGGGGGAGCAAATATAAATAATGGCCGTTCGCCAACAAGTACTAATAAAAAATGTGTTTTTCTCTTGTGATTCCGAGAACACCTACCTAAAAAAAAATTTTCAATGTTTTTGAAATATAAATAAAACGAGACGTATCTTAATTAATTTTTTTTTGTGCAGCAGATAAATATTTTTCAACTAATTTTCAAAACACTATTTTTACAAAACTATTCTCCGCATATTCTCCCAACAACTTACTTACAGTTCTGCCATTTGGTGGACAATCTCCGCCAACTTTACCAGCCCTGAGAACGCATAAAAAGTTATCATTTACCTATCTCTATGGGCCTTGTAACAAAGAGAAGCAAAGGTGTTATTATTTAACGTGTTTGCAGGAACACTCCCTCTTGTCTCTGAAGGGTGTAAATTAATGCCATTGCGCTCACTTTATGAAAGCTGATGGTATCGTTTGCTCGAGGAGAATATAATAGGTCGTGTAAGACTGTAAGGAATGAAAGCATGCCAGACAGTCTTTTGAAATAGTACCTACTGTGGTAGTGGAAGTGTAGAAACATGTATTCTTCTTTATATTATTCTATATAGTTGTTTGATAGTGTGGATGTGTGTCCTTTTAACTATCAAACGCTGTAGCCAGAGATCATTCTGGAAATGTTTTCAAAGGAATTCTTTTTCGAACCCCTTAGGTAAACTAACATAACACGTTTCGGACAGTCTTGGTTGATACAGCATTAGGGCAGTTGTGTGATTGAAATTGTGAGAAAATCCGAAACGTTGCGTTGGTTTGTGAATGTGGATGAAGTGAACCAACCAACCAAAAAGCTAAATAATGTATCGTGAGCATATAATGAAAAGTCTAAGTCCCTGTCTGTTGGCAGACTAAGACTGAAGTCAGGATATTTTTTACATTGATGAAACAAAATACGCTTTAAATAAATACAAGATATCGTAATTTGCGAAACTACGAGCCTGCTTCCATGTAAAAATCCTCAATCTTGATTTACCAACAAACAAGGACATTGGTTTGGAGACTTTTCGTTGAATGCCCACGATATGTATGTGATCAAAAATACATTAATGGATTTTATTGGAAATATTTGCATTTCTTTCAGATTGCCCTTATTGTTTTTGTTTGTTTTCAGTTAAATTTGTATTTTTTTGTATTTGCGTATCTAAACTATTGTTTTCAGTGCATGTTAGCATATTTTCATGATTTGTGTTTTGATCTTATTCATTTAATTTATGTTGTTTTCATAATGAATAAAAAGTACTTTGTTTACACCACTGTTTTTAATATATAAATATCCAAATGTTTCAGAAGCGAAGCTTCTCTCATCAGGATAAACAGTATACTAAAAAAAGAATTACAAGTATGCACAAATAATAATGTAAAAATATACAAATTACAAACAAAACAAAAAATAACATTAAGTGATGAAAGTAGGTAAGTAATTAATTAAAAATGAAAGATTAATTGATTTTTTTTTAAATATAAAATAATAAATTTGTATTAGAATTTTTTTTATTATTTTTTTTTATTAACGTAAATAAAAACAACAAAATAATGAGGCATAAAAAATAAAATAATAATACTTATTATTATTAAAATGTATATTAATAATACTCTAAATACATAAATATGTGTAAATAAATTTAAGAGATAGATATTTAAAAAAAATTGATTATTAATGAGATTTATTTGATTAATTACAGTAAAATTTCTAATTTATCTAATTGTAAATCAGTTGTATTCGTACATACATTTTTAAACCGTTATTTATGTCAAAGAAAAATGATTTGTTTCCAAAATATGGTTATCAAATTCATAATAATTATAATTTCTTAAACACCTTAGGTGCTTCTTAATTCTAATACGAAAATTTCTTGAAGTCTTTCCCATATAAAAAAAACTTGCAATCATTATAAATTAATTTACAAACCCCATATATATTTAAAATATCATCTTTATCCTTGTTATTTTAAATATTAATTTCTTAATTTATTATTAGTACAAAAAGTTGGTTGAATAATATGTTATTTAAAAACAATGTTTTTCTCCACTCTTTAATAACGTCAATTATATTATTCCGATTCTGAAACACGTAGATATTTACATATTAAAAACAATGGTGTAAACAAAGTAATTCCCACCAACATAATTAATGTATTCAAGAAATTATGTTTTTTTTTGTTGAGATGAAATGTGGTGCAAAACCATATTATTAAATAAATACATACAGGAGAGAGATACAGATACACATGTTAGTAATTAAATGCTTTAATTTGAATTCAATCTACCCTTTAAAACATATTCCCTGAACAGGTTTTTAAGGGCAACGAAACTTGTAGCAATCTCCCGTGTGGAACTTTATCTGACAGAATTCCTGGCACAACCCCCCATATTCTACACACACCGTACCGTATACACTATAGTCCATACCCTATACTTACATAGTAACACTACACGTACACACGTAGTGCTGCCGGATTTATGGTGAAGTGATGCCTTTCTCTGACCCCACTAGCTACTGATTATATTGCCGCTTCCTTCTATCAAACCCGCGCACCGCACCCGTCTAGAACAAAGTCGCCCCCGCTATTTGGGTAGGGATGCTGCGATGTGGGCGAAACATCGAAATTATAATTTTGGTTTCGTTGTTTCTGATCTGGAATTATATTTGGACGATGTTTTTACTGATACGGTATTTATTTATATATTTATCGATTCGGAGACCGTTTACACAGCTCCCGTGAGCACTCAGGACATAGACCCATTGTGCTATCTCCCATTTTACCTAATTCCTTTGATAGTAACCCAGTCCTTTTGATAAAGTTCACCAGGGTTATCATTGGATATTCGGTAGTTGAGTCTTCTTCCCATCAAGGCAGAACATTAGCAGCATAGGTGAATTGAAGTCTCTTCATCCTCTTCACATATCCTGCATCTATTGGCGTTTTCCACTCCCAACAGCTCCATGTGTCTCCGGAGTGAGTTTCTGTCCATATAGAGTAGTTGCCTGGTTCGTCTGGGATTAGGTCCGTTTATGAGTACTTTGGTGATACGGTATTAACAGTGAAAGAAAAATCGCAAGCGTGGTGATATAATAATTTGTGTTTCTTTCAGTAGGAAATTGTACTGGATTCAACAAGCTATACAACGTATACATAAATATGCGCATACATAATTTATTTACCTAGTATTAAACATATTTACAATTAAACTACAAGAAAGTAACTAAGTCAGACCAAATATCACCCTTTACACAATATTAGGCTAAACAAAAAAGCGAGTAAATACTAGTTTATATTTCTTAAGAGACACAAATATTTCCGTGTTACGAATAATCTGACAGGATTTGAATTCTTCTTACTTCTGACATTGTAAGCGGAAATTGTTGCACGTATCAATGCATGAAAGAGGATCGTAAACCGCGACACCTGAGTGGGAACCCGATGCATTTGTCCACTTGGTTTAATAATTAATCGGTCATATATTATAATTCAATGATATATATTGGATTACTATTAAATTATAACCTTCAGACGTTTAATAAAAACTGCGGAAAAAAAGGTTCGTGGAGCCTCCCGTACTGGAAGAATTCTATACAAGCTCGTAAATAAATTAAAATCGTTAGCATACTTTTGAATCGGTGCTGACGTACAAAATACTTTTTTGTGCACTGGAAGCAGTGGCGGTTCGTGGCCTATCGCATTGGGAGTTCAATTGGAGATTTAAAAATTCCCTCACTTATAAACCCATGCTGGTATTTTCTATAATTATTTTTATTTTTCCCCACGTTTTCATCACATTACCGCACCAGAGAATGGAGACCTAGCAACAAGATACAATTTGGTGAGCGTCTGTGGCTAATGAATATGATTTCGTGGGTTGAAAAAAATTGTTTTAAATACGAATATCACAGTTTACGTAAGAAACTGAACATTTTTTAATATAAAAATGGAAAATTTTAAGCAATGAACTTATTTTAATATCAACCTAAAACACAACGATCACAGAATTTTTTTATTGATTTTTACAAAATACTGTTTCGTACAAATTTGGTATTAACAAATTCCATAGTCGCTGCGCACCCGGGTAGCTAACAGATTCCTAAAAGTTTGCATGCTTTCACGGTTTTGCCACTGAAGCGCCGTAAGGGATTGTACTCGTATGAACTATTTCATAGAACAGAAAGTCCCATTGGGTTCATATTGGATTCGCTCTCGTGCAGTAGGTATTAATACAAGCAGGTGGATTTTTTGATGGAGATGGAATACCTCGACGATATTTGAATATCTTTCGTGTGATATCGATGTCAGATTAATAGATCGATGTTTTCGGTACGAATTGCATCCCTACTTCTACCCCTTCACACTATTTTCTTCATCTCATCTAACGCCTGGCTGAGCTTAACTTTCGGAGCTTAGCAGCTGGGAGGAGAAAATTAGCTCAATATTGCAAAAATACGTCAACTTTTTTCAAGAAGCCCGTATTTTTTTGCAATCTCTTTTCCTCACTTGGACGCGATCCGATCCCTCGAACTATCATAAAACAAAAACGATTTATGGTCGTTTAAAGAGAACTTTGAAAACCAATTAAAGTCTTTCTTTATTACGGTAGAAGCCATTAGGAATCTGCTTACATAAGATTGTATAAATATTATCGTCTATAGTAAACTGATAATATTATCTTCCCCCAAAAATGCGATAAATATGTCTTTGTGGCATCATTTTAAATTAAATGAAAATAAACCATTTTCAGTCTTTCAATTAAGGTAAAATCACTTTGTGGCGTCATTTCCAATTAAATGATTAATATATGATTTATATAAACCAGTATTTAATAAATAAATATCAACATGTTTCGAAACCTATGGTTCCCTCGTCAGGATACAACATATACTAAAACAATAATGACATAAGCATTGGCAAAATATAAAAATAGACAAAAATAAACAATAAGTGATGAGATAATGTAAATACAGAATTGAACATTAAAGTAAAAAAATAACACAAAGAAAAAATTATAACCATTAAATAAAATCAAGGAACAACCAAGGCAAAAATAAAATAAAATATTAAAAATATATGTGTAAACGTGAAAATTAATTTAAGAGATGGCTATTTTAACTCTAGAACGCTCCCATTTTAATTTAGGCGTTTTTCTTCGATCTTTGATCAATTCCTCCGCTAGCTAAGTCCTTCATCACTGCACAAGCAATATTTTCGGTTTATAATCATGGTAGTAGTAGGAGTTTTAATTTTTTTCTGGTTATTCGTAATTCGTAACCCGTGAATGTTTGTGTTTCTTTTAAAAATATAAAGTAGAATATATTTGAAACGTTGCTTTAGTAGTGCTTGCTGAGCAAATCTGAATTACCAAATATTTCCCCACCTTTCTCTTTCCCAGCTGTTTCCCTTCGCCACTTCCTTTAGCTTCACAATAAATCTAAATTGGGGATGCCATAGTCTCATTCCGGACGGTTGGGACTTGGGATTCTTATTCGGTGTCCACATTAAAAAAAACACAATAAAAAGTAACCAATTACTACTATTCAAAGACGCGATCCTTTTGCAAGTTTTACACGATACTTTTTTTCGTCCAGTTTTCATATGGGTCGCATTTTCCATGTCTCCTATTTTTGGTACCGATTTTCGTATAGTTTACCGCCCTTTATTTGACAGCTGTCATTGTTTTATGTAACTATGATTTTACGTATTTTGTGAAAAGGTTGTGTGTTTATTTCGGAAAATATAAAAAAAATAAAGAGGTAGACTAGGCTATGTTTATTACTGATTGTGAACTTATTGCTGATTTGGCGTATGTTTTTTTTATTATTTTTTGACATATTGCGAAGGTATTGCCATTTTTGACGTTTAAGTACCGTTCCAAAATATCGTTTCTCTTTTAGTGGCAACCATATTTAAAAATCCGCATGAAAACAATAATCGTGTAAAGCAAATTTTTCATTTGGGTACCGATATGTTTTCCATATGGGGATTGGTATGAAAAAAAAGCATTTTGTAAAACGGCGACCGCATGCATAATTTAAAATCGCTCAGAAAAGTCATTATTACACGATACTTTTTTTCATCCAGATTGCTTATGGGTTGTCTTTTTCTATGGAATTTTCCATCTGGATGAAAAAAGTATCGTCTAAAGTAGATTTAATACAATGAACGGTTAACGTATTAAATTTGTTAGGAATTGTTAGCCAATTTTGTAGTTCTACGACCAATTGTTTGTCGAGTGGAAACATTATGTAATACTCGTAGTACCAATCTAATTGTAGAAGCAGGTACATTATTTAAGATAAATTATTGTGCGACTTTTCTCTTTACAACTTAGTCCTTGTCTGCATTCAAGCGCGTAGAAAAGTTTCTAGTTTATGTCTCCAGTTAATCCTGGACTTATTTAAGAGCCGGATTATTAAATCCCCGGATAATACCTGGCTGTGTTTCCGGTCTCTATCTTCCGTCTTCAGTACTGAGAAGGATACAGAATCCAGAGATGTTGCAACGAACTGTTTTTTTTTTTAATAAAATTAAAATAATTAACGAAACTTTGTTTTAACCACTTTAATGCTGTAATAAAAACAAAATGTTTCGTGAGCAATGATCCCATCTTCGGGGATTATTTAAAACTAAACTATTAATTATACTTATGTATTATATTTTCATAAATAATCTTTACAATTTAGTTTATAGACCACAGTGGTTAAATTAATATTTATTTTGATATAAAATGGTGCCACAAAAAAAGTTTGTTGTTATTTGAGATTTAAAAAAAAGAAATTAATTAAATCAAATTCACACAGAATACCTCAAGGAAAATAACATCACTCAGGGTCTCCGTCATCTTAGGGGATGCTGTGTGAAGGGTCTTTTTGAGGAAAAGAAAGAGTGTACAATTCTCAGTTTTTATTTTGGCAAGTCAAGTTATATTCCCCAATTTTCACGGGTTACAAATCAGTCCTCAAATTGTCCTCAACAAACAATATCCGCAGAAAATCTGAATCTGAAGCAGT
Organism: Halesus radiatus; assembly: GCA_022606495.2. NCBI lineage: Eukaryota > Metazoa > Arthropoda > Insecta > Trichoptera > Limnephilidae > Halesus > Halesus radiatus. The sequence continues at coordinate 16,728 of JAHDVE020003502.1, forward strand.
AAAAACTTTCGAACGGTGTGATCTGGTATTATGAAATTTGGACAGTTTTGTTCTGTTTTGATTTTTTTGGTCAATGTAACTGTTTTCAGAGCGTTTTCATCATGAACCATGAAACTTTGAAATAATCATTTGACTGTCAATAAGCCATGCTCTTTGGCGTTCTGTATTTTTCAACTAATTTTAGAAAAAAAAGATTTTTAAATGTGCCGACAACTTTGATGACTCTTTTAAATGTCGGCGAAACCGGGTAGTAAAAGTACTTTTGATAGATTGGGAGTTCTCGATCCATCCATCCAAACCCCTAAATGAATTCTTTCTATTTTATTTTTAAAACATACAGCCCTTATTAGAGAATACATATAAAATAATCTAAATAATAGTACAAGAAGCCAAAATGTTCCTAAATCAAATAAAATCCGCTATAGACTAAAAAAATACCGAACCGATTTACGCGCGGTTTTTTTGCAAAACGATTCGCGTTGTCCGCAGAAGGTTTAAAGCTATAGATATCCTCGATTTGAACAGTGGGGCTAAAAGTAGAGATAGGGATAGACAGATTGAGATAGAGATAGAGATAGAGACAGATTGAGATAGACATAGAGAAAGAGATTGAGATAGAGATAGAGATAGAGAGAGATATAGAGATAGATATAGAGATAGAGATAGATAGAGGGAGTGGGGTTAGGGGTAGGGGTAGGGGTAGGGGTGGGGGTTGGGGTAGAGGTAGGGATATGAGTAACACGTCACAAAACTTTCCTCCAAACCATTCATAACTCGGGGCAACGCCGGGTACTTCAGCTAGTTGCTTATAAACCTCATCGTAATATTTAATTATTGAAGAAGAAAATATCAATAAATCTCAACGAAACATAAAACAGAAAAATATACAGAAAGTAAACGGTTATATTTAATAAAAAATGTATACACGAGAAAGATAGGAAGGGGGATCTGGTATAAAATGATGACATTGGAACTCAAATAAAGAATGTTATGAATTTTGATTTTTCTTGAATTTCATCGGATTCAAGTTCATATTTTTTCACACGAACACCAAATTAATTTTCTTGACGCATTCTAAGGGTTTCCTGTCACACGCCTCAGAACATACCGCGGGACTAAAGAGTACCATGGGAATAATCCCGTGAATAATCACCCCCGTATCACAATAGGGATTATCGTAACTAGCCTCCATATTGCTGTGAGACCCGCCCGAGTGCTGAGCCCGTGGCGATACTGTTCTATTGTTGGGCATTAACAACTAACCAACTCGGTGTCGGAATACTTACGCGATATGGGTAGATATGCACCTATTATTACACTGTGTTGCGTTTTCAGAGAATACTATTATGATACTGACTGGATGACTGGAGGATACTTATCCGGTAAAGATTGGACAGTCTGCGTGGTTGAGTGGTTATGATCCTTGGCTTCGAATCCGGAGGTCGCGGGTTCAATTCCTTCGTGCGCAAACGAATATTATTTGATTAATTTGCGTTATTTCACAATGTATTAATTAAAAATTGGGAGCAGTTCGGACTCTGTGTAGTATCACATAAAAAATTAATATATCTTTAATGTTCTAATTCAGAGATGCATAACATTTTTAGTCGGAGGGCCAATTTATAAATTCAATATATTGACAGGCCGTTGGGGGTAGGGTACATACAGCTTGACATGGGTAACTTTGCAGTGGCGTCAAAAAGATTATCGTTAAACGTCACAATTGTCTGGAACCAGTACCTTTTATAAACAAAAACTATAACTAGGTACCTAACTGAAATATTGTACTTCATAATAACGAAATGCTCAATCTTTAGCTGCCATTTGAAAATGTATTAATAAATATGTAAGTCAGGGTTTTTTTTTTTAAATTTCACCTCCAAGGTCAAAACAAAAAATGATGTTGATTTTTGTCAATCAGAAATTTTAGAGAACATGTAAAAGAATGCTTTAAATTTTGGGTGGCTGTTTCAAAATATTGAAGGCGGACAAGTTTGTCGCGATACCCAACGTATTTTGTAAAACAGAACGAAAACCATAAAATTTATGTCGTGATCATAGCACCCGGAAATCTGAAAGATTGCTAGATTATTAAGAAATATCACAACTCACTTCCGTTACTTCTATGTTTTCAGAAACAGCAGTTGGTCGCGTACCCCCTTAAATGAAAGCGTCGCCGGTAAATAAATATAAATCTAGGTCCATGGTATTTCGAGGGAAGTGAAGCTGCTGATTTTTATTTATTCTATTTAGACAAATGCGCGGAGGAAAAAGAAAATGGGCTCGCGGACCGCGGGTTGTGTATCACTGCTCTAATTCAAGGGTTCGCAACCGGTCGATCGCGGAGCATAATTTGGTTGATCTCGTACGATTACGATTGTTAATTGTGAAAATAATAATTATTTCTATTTATTAAATTTACAACGATGGAAAAAAAATCTATCTCCTGGTCGTAGGACAAATTGGTTATGATGGATTCGTACTTATCTGTTAACGAGAAGATTAGAAGAACTTTAAAAAATCAATATCAAAAATTCTAATTAGAAGCCAATTTCCAAATCACATAAAAAAGGTTTTGAACCCTTCCTCTAATCCGTCCCGCAGTTAGCAGATCCGCCCCTGGCATAATAATATGGGATGGATTAAAAGTTGAAAATAACAAAAGCACACGTAGCGATTAATATTTTATGAAGGATCGGTCAAACTGCGAGAAAGTTTCACTTTAATGAGGGTCCATAAAGGATAATGCGTGCGGGGAAGATAAAACATCCCACGGTCCTGCCGCCGGAAACTCCGTCGTAACCTCTCTTTCCGTTACATAGGTCGTTTATGAATAGGAGGGAGAGGTTACAACAGAGTTATCGGTGGTTTGGCTTTTAATAAACTGGTCCGTATTGTGCCAACGTGGATACCAGATTTAAGAACGTGCCGATACATTTATATTGTCCTAATGTTTTAAATCGGGCGAGACTGTTTTAATTGCTTTTATCCTCTTTTCATTTGAGAACGAGGAATGATACACTGATATTGCTAATATTGAACGTAAAAAATATATCTATTTTGCTAATAATCGCATGTTGCCCATTTGAATATTAAATTCCAGTAAACACAACTATGCTGGGTTTAATATTACACGAAATAATTTCTACCAGTGGCGTGCAGTATTATTTTTGTGTATGTAAGGATAGATTCATCCAATCCCTATAAAATATTATCCGTTAACTCTTATGCTTACCACAAAAGGGTTCAGGCCGAAATACATTATTTTATGATTTGTTGTAATATAAGAACGTAAAGCATTAATGGCATTCGAAAGATGATTATAATGTAAAAAAAACACCTTTAGCACGTAATGTTTTTAAATATTGAGGTAACTTTTTTATTGGCGTATTTTAACAATTTTTTATTTTAACACATTCAGAATTTTTATTTTCAGAGTTCCTTGAAAGAATTCAGCTTTAAACCTACATTAAAAATGTATTGACTTTCATGTTCCATATGTACCTCCGCCAACAAACAATACATCTCAATATTTAAAAGCATCGCGTGCTAAAAATGTTTTTTGTAATATAATTAAATTAACACAATTCAACCACAACGAGTTTCTTAACTCTTGGGAATACAATGTATGGAAATGTATTGTATACTTTTTACTAATTACGCCACCTGTGAGCGCGTAGCATTATAATCATGTTTCGAATGCCCTTAAGAAGCATTCTGGAAAAAAGCAAATAAAAAAGCACGTGGTAGTATTTTTTAGCATGGCGTACACTAAGAATATCATAATTTTAAAATTTTATCGTGAAGTATGTAAAGTGCCCTTGGGGTGATTTTCCATTGAAAATGGCGCTACAGAAGTAATCCAATCATTATTATAATTCAAGCATTTGGAGTCACGAATTGTTCCATGACGTGTTTCTTGTAATGTTCTGTTTATACAGTTTAATAGTTTATGTTTCTGTAGGTAGCAGTTGGACGGACCGAGTTGGATAGTCACTAGAGGTGGGCGTTTAACTTTATTTCAAAATATCACCGAAACCGTTTCGGTTTCTCAAAATAAACGGCTGCTCGAAACTGTTCAAAATAAGGTAAAAATTAAAAAAAATGTATGTACTATATGTATATATATATTAATTGATAAAATATAAAATAAATTAAAAAAAAAAAAACGGATGTAGCGAAATTCAAAGCAACGGTCAGCAACGTATTTTTGGGCGAAAGTGTTTCATTGCAACGGTTTACAACGCGTATTGTAGTTTAGTAAAGTGTTGCGAGGAGCTGTTTTAAACGCGCCGCGCGGAATTCTCAAACGAATTGTGCTCCTTTGGACGTAATTACATGTTTTTTAAACTATCCCAAAGTCCGCGGAACTGTTACAACCGTTTCGGAACCCAAACGGTATTGAACAACGGTTTAACGATATTATACTCAACTCCAATAGTCACAGCATGTATAGACTTATTTCTGTTAAATAAACATTTTTGATAATTTGAAAACGCAGGTAAATGTTCTTACTCTCATTCATGACTCTTATTATTCGCTCCAGATTTGGACATGGGCCTCCCTCACTGATCAGAACTTCAACCCATCTCATCTATTGAGGACTTTTGTTTCTTTTCCCAACCAAGGACGCGATCCAATGATGTATATTCTACACTATTTATTAGGTATCTTAAATGTGATACATGCGCCTATTGCCATGCCTACCCCGTTGATACTATATCACTGTGGAGCATGAATATTGATGGAAGGCAGGAACAAGTTACAAGGCAGCACCAGGGTGATTTGCATAAAGTTACATAATTTACTAACCTGCCAGTTCAAAACTCATCAAATAACAAGAAGTTATGTTCTATGTGGCACGAGTGCTTAACCCACGTACCTACCTACCATCATCATCATACCGCACATAGGCTCATTTCCAAAGCATGTAATGTTATTCAGCACATGGCAATACTATTACTCTAAACTAGAGGTTTCCTTTAAAGGAAACCCCTCGCGTAATAGGTTTTTTTGTTGTGTACCGATTTACCCTGTTACCAGACTGCCCCGTATGATTGTTTTTAAATAAATTAAAGAAAAAAAATTAAAACCGCACAAGAGTCCCAACTGCTCCCAACCGCCTGGAGCCAGTGATGGCATCCCCAATTGTGGAATGTTGTGAGGTTGGGGTTATTGGGGAGGGGAAGGAGAAAGGGAAGAGGAAAGTGGTGAAATACCTGGCTATTCAGATCTGGTCACCAAACACGGCTATAAGCCATTTAAAGCAACGTTTCAATTCTGAATGGTGGTTTTTCACCAGGGCGATACTGAAAGTATCTTCCATTCTGTCGATTGTTAATTATTACAATGCCGATTGGCACACTCCATTTATAGTCTGTTAAATATCATTAGATCACTATAAACTGATAATTGTTGATAGGTAGTTTAAGACGGATCTAGTGCAACTCAAAAAAATTTCACTAAATTAATCGATCAATTTTTTTACATTCTCTATGAATGGTGGGTCTATTGGCTATTCAATAAGGGCGCTCGGGTATGTGACTAACCTAATTTTGAACGAATTACTTCTTAAAAATAATAGTTTAAAAACAAATAATCGATTCAAATTTAGCGCCAAAGTTACAAGGAGACGTGTAGTTTTGCTAATAATTACTTCCATCTGTTTACAAGTTTTATAAACGGAGACACTCACCAGATTCACCTAGCGGCTAACGGTAACGGACACTAATTATAATAAAGTTAATTTCTATAGCTCAGTTTTGTGAAGGTTCACTTCAAGTCCACTTTACACTAATTGCCGTTCTTCCCAACTTTTCGAATGATCAATCTGAGGCACCGATCAGCCAAGGGTTTTGTTCAAAATTCGCTCTAATTGCTTGTTTCCAAGCATTTCTTATCCTAAATTGTCTATGGAGGTGCCCGCCCACTTTCACAGAGAATAAAATAGTGCCCACCCACTTTCATAGACATATATTTGACATTTGACGTTTCTCTTTCGTGAAAAATAATACAAAACGTAGTTTCATTTAAAACAATCAAAAATATGTTTTGACATTCGAAAACGGAAGTAAATCTTTGACATTGAGAAAGGCATTTGGTAGTTTCCAGTGGATATGTTGTCGCTTGAAGCGTACTTGGCTTATGGCACCAGCCAGTATGGTCGGTCACTGAGGTAGCGGGTGGTGACGTCAGTTGCTCGCCCTAGAAGACTGTTTTTGTCTGGTAGCGGCAAGTCGAGGTAACCAATGGAGGAATGTTAACCGTTCTGCGGTTGAAGTAAAACTATTTATAGCGCGCGTGGCGCGGCCGAACATTGTGTACTTCGATAAATTCTTTTGTAGTCTGCAGATTAGAATACTGAAAGACTTCCTTGAAATTACCTACGATTTGGTTTGAGATCAGAAAGCATATATGAAATATTAAATACATATATTTTCACAGGAGGCTACCAACTTCAACAAAATGTAAAGCCCCCTTAATACGATTTTATCACTAAACAGTGGTATAAAAAGTTGACCATTATATATAACCGGTGGTGTTTGACCTGATAAGTGCAAAACAGTATTTTATTAGCTGACATTCCACGTACGCTTCGGACTCAAGATCTCACCATACTTCGTTCCAATACGTCCGCCGAAACGTGTGTGTAAAGGCAGCGACCTGCAGTCCAAACGCCCAGGACTCCCGTCAGTCCGACGCGTAGGTTTTTCTCGGCGATCGGCGTTCTATGCCTTTACACGTAAGCGTTTGAGCGCGCGCCGCGCATTGTTTTTTTGTTGTCGTTTTTTCATCGACTGCTTATGAAAGATAAAATTAAAGAATAGAAACTTAAAAATCACTATTAGTTCATTTTTAACGAAACATTGCAAATAAACTATCTAAATTTGCCTTATTCATAAGTAATTTATAATCTTATTAAATATGACATGACGTTATTTTAATTGGTAAATGGCAATAGTGACATTTAACTTATGATATCTATGGTCAAAACTGTAGGAAAACTTTTAAACCGCACGACGTATCACGCATCAGGCCACACTTAGCTCCGATCTCTGAGAAATCCCTTTAAACGTACGGCGGATCGGTCCGCCCGCCAAAGCGTGGTGATTGTTTTTACCCAAATCAATGCAACGTTTCGGCCGACAGGCCGATCTGGCGTATTGGCGCTTTGGAGCGAAGATCGAGAAACACAGGCGGAAACGTACGTGTTGGAGACGCTGTATGAAGAACTTTTGTCATGTTCCAACGAATTAACCGTTATAATTTTTATGACTGTTATGATTGTTCACATATCATCACATGATCATGGCGTTTAGGACGACTTCAAATTAAATACAGAAATCGGGATTTTATCAACCGAAAATAATTGCTTCAGTAACTGCATTTTTACACTTGGCAGAAAATGATGGAAAAATGGAAGATTCATGGAAAAAATACATTTTGATCAGAAAATTTTCGTATTTTTTTTATTATTGTTTAATTTTTTTATTTGGTTCGTTTTTCTCAGGGTAGGTACAACTTTTCAGCCTTTATAGACTGCACACTACTGGTATTTGGTATAAGGTAATTTCACTGAATACGAGAGGAAAAGAAATGGGATCTTTTTAAGAATATTTATGCAATATTTTACTATTGTTGCCACAATTTCCCTTTCATCTCTACTAACTGGCGAAATATATTATCAAAAATATCAAAAGGTCTTCAATTGGTGAATGTGAAATGTTAAAACTGTAATAATTTTCTTCTGGGATTTATTGCAAAACTATTTCAGAACAAAATGTTCTCTGAAGAACGTTTCATTTACGTTTTACGAAATTTATCTAGAATTTTAAATTTTTTTAAAAATATTATAATTTAGCATCAATTTGTGTTCAATGAAATTGGGTCAACTAATTCAATGAGATTATCTCATGTTTTAATTTATTTTACTAAATATATATTATGTTTGAAGAATTAATAACGACAGTAAAATTAGTTTTTCGATATCTGATGATGAGTAATGAATACTGCCGCGCCAATGATATCCATGGCTGCGCCAGTTATTATGTGATTCAATGAGCGTTCAATCCCAAGAGTAAAATCATTTTGTCGGATTAATAGCATTGTTTATTTTAATGTTATTGTTTGTTTAACCATTTTTAGTTCAGTTCAGAATGTGATTACTCCTTTATATTCGAAATTACTCAATGTGAACGCAACTAAATAATAGACAGTCACTCATCTTAAATAAGCAATTCATTGTACCTTTCTATGCTTTCAAATTTCAAAGTTATAAACAACATCAACTGCCTAATTCGTCCTTTTTTCACCAAATTCTCAGTAAACAACAGCCTTCAATAACTTACTGTAGAGATAATCGAGTCTTACTAGACCATTGTATTGTTCACCGTAAACATAATAATATCAGTGGCGTTTTTGATCAAATAAGAAACAGTAAATCCGCGTCAAGAACTTCTCGACATAACTCAATCCATACACAAGTCCAAACCTTGCAAACTTGGGCTGATCGAGGAACTGCCGGTGCACACGATGAAGTAGACTCCTATTTATATTAAGTTTAATGACGGCCTCCATGGTCGAGGGGTAAGGCTCTCGACTACGAATCCGAAGGTCGCGTGTTCAAATCCCGGCGTGCGCAATAAAATTTTATTTCATTAATTTGCGCTGTTTCACAATTAATTAATTTGAAAATAATATAAAGTATATTTGCGCACGTTCCAGAGAGGAAGATACTCTCAGTATCGCCCTGGTGAAAGACCACCATTCAAAATTGAAACGTTGCTTCTAATGGCTTTTTATCCATGTTTAGTGGCCAGATCTGAATAGCTAGGTATTTCCCTACCTTCCCCTTCTCTTCTCCTTCCCCTCCCCAATACCTTCTACCTCACAACATTCCCCCAATTGGGGATGCCATAGTCTCACTAGCTCCAGACGGTTGGGAGCAGTTGGGACTCTTGTGCGGTATTCATATAAAAAAAAATAACGACCCAAAATGAGTTATAACCTCTCAAAGTCAATGGGGAAACATAAATACCAAAGTTACAATTCAGTACAATTCACAAATCGAAAGCAGTAAAGGATACTGCCACGCCTATGCTGTCTATGGCCGAGCCAGTCATTTTATGAATCATGACGTCACACGCTTATCAACCGGCTGGCGAGATTATCAATATTTTTACGTCTTACTTCGGTACTATTCGATATTTGCAAAAAAATCCAAAAGTTTGGTCCTCAGCATGCTCTAATTAACATTATACATTTATAATAACATGCCCCGTTGTAGGAGACAACCTTAATCTAGTTATGCTCATAAAACTCTCATCGCCTAATTAATAATGTTTCAAAGACCCAATCATGTCTGATTACGTCTAAAAGGGATCGAAATGATAATCTACTCTCCTTTAACGGAAGCAATCTTCCCAACAAGCCCTCCATTGATATGCTTGGTGTAACCTTAAGTGACCAGCTTAGGTATTTAATAGTACACAACTGCTGATCCTGTACAAATCGCAAGTGCGCCCCACTGTAGAATTTGGCAGCCACCTCTGGTCGGGAGCCCCAAAATATCTGAAAAAAAACTCTTGACTCTATGCAGAAACGGCCGGTCCGTTTGATGGATTCGCCTATCTTAACAAACGGACTGCAATCTTTGGAGCACAGACGTCAGGTGGGAATGTTCTTGTTCTACCGGTATTTTAATGGAAGATGCTCTGAGGAACTAGCGTCATTGATCTCCTCGGCACCGATCCATATTCAGGAAACACGCCAAACGCGCGCCCAACATTTGCACACGGTTGACATTTGTCACATGAGAGCGGGTCGCTTCTACGACTCGTTCTTGTGTTAGACAGCTCGGCTGTGGAATGATCTGCCGGCCTCTGTGTTTCCTCCATTCCACAACATGGGTCTCCTTCCCATCCTTTAAAAGACCCCTCACACAGCATCCCCAAAGATGATATAGGCCTTGAGGGAAATTATTTGCCTATATCTGTGGAGTTACCATAAAAAAATAATCACGTAAATAAAACTGAACAGCTGCTGAAATGTGACATAAATTTGTGTTTTAATTCCTTTTAGCAATTTCACAATTCGTACTCTATAACTCTATACAATAGTATTCACATCGTATCACTGAATTATTGTTATTTAAAACATTTGTTCCGAGAAGCTACTTTTGCAAAGCGTTTAAACATAACCTAAAAATATCACTTCTTATCTGAAATGAACATTTCACTGTTTTCACGACCATTCACTTTGTCTTTTTTGTTCGGCAAACACCCATCAATTATTTCCGTCGCGTATTTTTACAAAAATTTGTACATCTTGTAAGGAACTAATTGGGACAGCTTTAGTACAGTAAATTTATTTAATTGCCAAGTCGCCAAAGAACAAATAGAAAAGAACGCTGGAATGTAAATTGGAAAGAAAACAACATTCTTTCTTTAACAAATTAGGGGTTCTTTTGCCTTTATTAAAATTCCTCGTTTGTACGACAAACTTGGAAATACTTTTAATTTGCAAATACTTTTTCAGCGATTTCTGGTTGTTTTTTTAAGAAGATTTATTAATTTATTTGAAGATTCTAAGTAAATACAGTTAATACTATTAATATAAATTTTAAGAAAAATAAATTTTATTATTTATACCTTGTTATTTTCTTAAGATTTTTTTTCTTTTAAATTTCTAATAAAAATCAAATATTTTATTTATTTCTCAATAATACATTTTTTTTTAAATACTTAAATTTTTATTTATTACCTACCTACTTTCATCACTTATTGTTAATTTTCGTTTATGTTTGTAATTTGTCTCTTCTTACATAATTATTTTCTGTTTTCTATTTTGTCATTTGTCTATAAGTGTCATTATTTTTACTATGCTGTTTATCCCGATGAGGAAAACTTTGCTTTCGAAACACGTTGATATTTACTTTTTTTACAGTGACGTAAACAAAGTTATTCTTATTAATTTATAAATACAGTTTTAATTAATAGCTCCCTGTAAATCACCTTTACTAACCATGTTTCCTATTAACTTTGACTCCTCCCACCGACCACCCCCCCTCCAAATCATCACTCCCTCTACCCTCACCTAATTTCTGTACTTGTCTAATTTAAGTTAGTTTTAAGAACGCTCGTCAATGGCACGGCTGTGTCGAAACCGGTAGCGAATTTATTAATCCAAAAATAGCAAAAGTACATGGTAAATTAAAACTTCCAAACAAAATGTCTAGAAATTGCTATATATGAAATGCCGAAAAAATACAAGAATTTTTTTTTTATATTAGAAAATAGACATTCAAACAAAACTTTCGAAATTTAAAGTACTCCACAGTGAATTTTATGTATATTGAAGAAAAAAAATACATAAAGATTTTATAGGTTTTTTATATATTTTTTTTTTTATATGAATACCGCACAAGGGTCCCAACTGCTCCCAACCATCTGGAGCCAGTGAGACTATGACATCCCCATTGGGGCTGAGGCAATGTTGCAATGTTGTGAGGCTGAAGGTTATGGGGAGGGGAAGGAGAAGGGGAAGGGGAAGGTGGGAAATACCTGGCTATTCAGATCTGGTCACCAAACACGGCTAAAAGCCATTTCTAGCAACATTTCAATTCTGAATGGTGGTCTTTCACCTTTCAATTTGAGCACGACCTACAGATCAGTAAAAAGCTAGTTGCCTGCCCGCATGGCAGCAGGGCGTTCTGGTCGCTAGCGGGCTCCATAGGTCGCAATTTCTGCAAATCCAGTCTGCCGCCTCTTACCAGACCTGACGGTTCACTAGCAAACACTGCTACCGAAAAGGCCAACCTTTTAGGGAAAATGTTTGCAGAAAACTCGGCCCTCGACGACCGGGGTGCCATCCCGCCGTCGGTCCCTCACTGCGGCTTCTATATGAAAAAGCTGAGGATACGGCATCGGGATGTACGCCTTGTCTTACGGGGGCTCGATGTTAATAAAGCTAGTGGGCCTGACGGAATACCTGCCCTGGTATTGCAGAGGTGTGCTGCAGAAATCGCTCCAGTTTTAACAAAGCTCTTTAAAATGTCCCTGAAATGTGGCTCTGTGCCCTCTGGTTGGAAAAAGCGGTCATTCATCCTATACCTAAAAAAGGTGACCGCTCCAACCCGGCCAACTACCGCCCATAGCGATCACATCAGTTCTGTCCAAGGTGATGGAACGTGTGATCAACGACAAACTGCTTACATACCTCGAGAAGAACAAAATCATTAATGACCGCCAGTACGGATTCCGGCGGAACCGCTCGTGCGGTGATCTTCTCGCGTATGTGACGCATGTTTGGGGACGGTGCCTGGAACGGTATGGTGAGATTCAAACGGTCTCACTGGACATTTCTAAGGCCTTTGACCGGGTTTGGCACCGAGGACTTGTCAACAAACTGCCTTCTTACGGACTTCCCGTTTCCTTGTGTGCGTGGATTGCCGATTTTTTGAGGGAGAGATCGATTCAGACTGTTGCTGATGGTTTCATCTCTTCCTCGCATTCAATAAATACTGGCATCCTACAAGGATCGGTTCTGTCTCCGACATTGTTTTTGTTGCACATCAATGACCTCTTGACATGTGCACCAATCCATTGTTACGCGGATGACAGTACAGTCCATGATTGCTTTTTGTTTGACAAGCCCCCAAAAGGCACACAAACTCCAATGGCTCGGAGGGCTTTGAAACAGAGAATGGACGGTTACCTTGAGAGGGTCTCCTCTTGGGGTAAGAATAACCTCGTCGAATTTAATGTTTCAAAGACCCAATCATGTCTGATTACGTCTAAAAAGGATCGAAACGATAATCTAGTCTCCTTTAATGGAAGCAATCTTCCCAACAAGCCCTCCATTGATATGCTTGGTGTAACCTTAAGTGATCAGCTCAGGTATGGGGGCTCCATCGAGACCCGAGTAAAGTTAGCCTCTCAGAAGCTGGGCGTATTGTACAGAGCCCGCAGATACTTTAATAGTACACAACTGCTGACCCTGTACAAATCGCAAGTGCCCCCCACTATAGAATTTGGCAGCCACCTCTGGTCGGGAGCCCCAAAATATCTGAAAAAAACTCTTGACTCTGTGCAGAAACGGGCGGTCCGTTTGATAGATTCGCCTATCTTAACAAACGGATTGCAAATCTTTGGAGCACAGGCGTCAGGTGGGAATGCTGTCCTTGTTCTTCCGGTATTTTAATGGAAGATGCTCTGAGGAACTAGCGTCATTGATCTCCTCGGCATCGATCCATATTCAGGAAACAAACATTCATTTGCACACGGTTGACATTTGTCACATGAGAGCGGGTCGCTTCTACGACTCGTTCTTGTGTTAGACAGCTCGGCTGTGGAATGATCTGCCGGCCTCTGTGTTTCCTCCATTCCACAACATGGGTCTCTTCAAGACCCAAGTTCACTCCTTCCTATCCTCTAAAAGATCCTCCACACAGCATCCCCAAAGATGATATAGGCCTTGAGGGAAATTATTTCCTCCTTGGTCTCCTGTGTGGAGTTACTGTAAAAAAAAAAAGGGCGATACTGAGAGTACCTTCCACTCTGGAACGTGCGCAAATATACTATATACTATTTTTAAATGAATTAATTGTGAAACAACACAAATTAATTAAATAAAATTTATTTGCGCCTGCCGGGATTTGAACCCGCGACCTTCGGATTCGTAGACGAGAGCCTTACCCCTCGACCATGGAGACCGTCAAGGTATTTGTGATTAAAAGTTTATTTTCTAGTTAGTTAAGTTAAGTTTCAAGATAAATAACCCATTCGTTTTATCCTTTGTCTTGCACAAAGTTGTATTATTTTATTTTCAACCTCTGAATGGTCTGGGCACTTTCAGTTTGTGTTTCACACTTCGAAGAACGCAAACTCTTGGTCAGAGAATAGACCAACGTAACTTCAGCCAGCGTATAGCAATAGCAACTACAACCGAGGGAACGTTACAACCACGTAATACGTGAACGTGGTAGGTAAATTTTCCAGCATTCTGGGCAGTATGTATTTTAGCGAGTTACTGTTACCACTAATATTATATAAAATTCAGGGGATCCAGAATGGATGATACTCCAAGTATCGCCCTGGTGAAATACCACTTCTGAACAGTCAGATACTTCCCAACCTTCCCCTAACTCATCTCCATATTTTCAACCCAGCAACGTACCCCAGTTGGGTCCGCCATAGTCCCACCCTGGCGTTCAACAGTTTTTTTTATTCTATGGTCTATATTTAGACCCCTCCTACGTAAAATATCGTAACTTAATTGGAAAATTACGGGAGAGTGGTTTAAAGAGATAAAAGCTCAGTTCAGGTCGATTTTTTATTGTTTTGCACCAAATTTGGGACCTTCATTGTCAACTGCTTCCCAAATTGGGTGCAAAATGATCAAAACTGCACCAAGCTTCTATCTCTTTAAACAACTCCCCTGCAAAGTTCAGATTTTGAAGTTCAATTAAAATACCTTTATATTATTCCAGTGACGTCCATAATATCTTTTAAATAACATTCCGTTTATGTTCTGAAATTGTAATTATCCATGGCCGGTCATATATATCTCATTTTTTAAACGCCAATAGGCTTTTACATATGAGTGGGTACATCTTTTTTAAATCACATAAAAAATAAAATAAAATAAACGTGTACAAAAAGTTAATTACACTTGAAAATTTTACTTGAAATAAAAATAAACTGCACAATATAAATACAGGGGAATATAAAGAATCAATTTTGTCTGGTATTCAGATAAAAAGGGGAAGCAGACACTGATGAATGTAGTCGCCAGTGGCGTGCATTGATCTTGACCTAAGGTAGGCTGTGTATAGATTTTCAAGTTCGGGAATGGGTTTTGCATTGAATATTTGAAAATGGCAATTTTATTATCACCTTCTGCTGATTGTTTATGGCCGACTGAATAAATGAACGTACGAGTTCTAACCTATTTATCAGAAATTTCCAACATTTAAAAAATTTCTGTTGTCTTTTAATTTCTATTTTCGGTTCGTTGTTTTTCCTAGGGTATTCACAGCTTTTCAGCCTTTATGGTCCGCGCGCCACTAATAGTTGCGTATCGAAAAAATGTCTTAAATCATATTCGTATTTTCTCCGTATAGAGAAACTCCAGTTAATATTGACCTTCTAACTTAAATACCATTATTTTTTTATAATGTCGTTTCATAGTAAAAATATTTTTAAAAGTATTTTCACAGCCCGCCAAAACGCTTGAATTCCGGCAGGGTACGCGTGACGTCATACGTACGTAGATTTGTCAACTAACAGTAAGGACATATCCATTTGCGTCGGTATGAGATCAGCATATCCAAAATAAATAATTACTAAGGTTTAAAAAAAATACATTTTTAAATAAATTGCCCCCATTCTTAATGCACGCGGTCAGAGCATTGAGCCCCGAGGAAGCGATCAGTTCTTAATTAGTTTTTAAATAACGATTTATTAACTGTACGAATAATGATACGTCATTAAACTTGTATACTCGTATTAAGAATCAGCGTTTGTTGATCCATATGAATATATAGTTTCTTCTGTATAGTTGTCCAAAATTGACTTGGGTAACTGACTAATCAAGGTGGCGACATATAGTTACCATAGTCCATAAAATTATCAAGAAGGATTTTTTTGACAAAATATTTCTGAAAAAAATAAAATAAATATAGGTTGGCTAGATGCACAGCAACATCGCCTTTAAATTACTTAATCTTTGATTCAACATTATCTCGGAGAAGAAGACAATTTAATTTCCTCCATTGCCAATTGCCCGTTCCGCTAAGCTAAGTTCCTAAATTGCATTTTAATTGCACTTCAGATAACAATTGAAAATGCATCGCAAATGGGACGCTGGCGATTTGGGAATGGCACCATGAGCGGGAGAGGGAGTGCAATTGACAGTGAATTTATAAAGTTATCCGGAAAACAAATAATCTTTATCTCTTTTGAACGTTTTATCGAATTTAGAGGTTAGTAAAAAGTTCATCATTCCCAAATAGGTTAGTTTTTATTGTAATGTGAGATTAAAGTTAAATTCGCCTTTACGAGAATTGAACGATGAGGTGGATGTATATGTGCACTAAAGCTAGATTTACACGATACGTATTTCCACATACAGAGATAGAAAAACATACAGAGACCCACATGGAAAATCTTTACTTTACAGGATCATTATTTTCATACCCACCAATTCATACAGATTTGCAGATATAGTTGCCACTAAAGGAGAAATAATATTTTGGGATGTTACTTAATCGTTTAAAATGGTAACACCTTTAACATAACCGTAGATCATATGAGAGTATCTGTCACAAAATGTAAGCAAAGTAATATACCGAACAGAAACACGCGTTCACGATCAGTAACACGCATAGTCTAGTCTATCTATAAGCTTTTTAACAATATTTTAATTATGCGTCGAAATAAACAAGCAACATTTCCATGTAATACGTAAAACAATGACAGCTGTCAAATATTGCGCGCCAAACTGGACGAAAATCGCTATCAAAAATAGAACAACTATTTTTCAAGCCGAATCCATATGGATAGATGACCTGCACGGAATCTGTACGTAAAAAAAAGTATTGTGTAAAACGCTTATAAGTGAGGTATTTCGATGGAACTTGCTCCGAGGAAAGAGAGTTACCTTCAGCACCGTTGGACAGTCGGAAGGCATGCGAAACGCGTTTCCAGCAGTCGCACGAGGTTGATATTTGTCGAATGAGAACATACAACATTATTGTCTTTGTCTCAGCGGTGGAACAATTTGCCGACGTGCACTCCATAGAAGCTGTAAAGCTGGGAAACTACCAAGAACAGAAGAATAATTTGCGGATTTAGAAAATTTGAATTTTACTAATTTTATTTACTGCCATCTTTTCTTGCGTATGTACAACTTTATATACCTCCTATAACATGATTCTTTTCAAGATCCAGGTTCACTGCTTCTTCTCCCTAAAAACCTCATGCTGTGTCTCATCGACAGCTGTCGAACACCTGAAGTACGGCGACACTAGTGACATCTAAATTTCCTGTATAGTCACCGGTTTTCCCTAATACCATTATTCTCTTCCTATTGTTTGGCTAGATTTGACTCCTTTGTTCCGAGTTCAATTAAAATTACTTGTTATATCATGTTTTAAAAAAATTTATATTGTGTAATTCAATCATAAGGTTTTATAACCGTTATTTTATTTTATTTATTTATTATTTACGCCCACTGTACGCTTTTACATGGACATTTACGAATAATGTTGAAAGGGTACATATAATAATAAATAATAATAATAGTTGGATGACTTGTATAGCGCCGTTTTTGTGAACCTCACCTCAGGGGCGCTCGCAAAAAGAAACAACATAATTTAACGGTTTTATTCAGAGTTAAATAGTTTCAAATAACCTAACTCTAAAAAACCATACTAATGCATGCTTATACTGTAACATTGATGTGCCAAATATGTCAACAACATATAAATATTTGTTCCCCAGACGTTGAATCCTTTGCATAGGGGAATAATATTGCGACGCTGAAGTTGAATTGTCACAATAAAACAGTAGGTACTAGATTATACAACTAAATCAACACCTTTAAACCATTGGCGAGTCGCTCCATTAATTACAGATCCTAATACACGCTCCTCTGATTAATAGATTATATTAAATATAAATTCACTCAACTTATAGAAATCCATCAACATGTAATTCCCAAATAAGTTGATTCTTTAAAAATTAAAGATGAAAAGTCACATTTATAATAAAACCGCCCCAAGAAGACAGTAACTTGGTAAAATGGTTATTTAATTACTTAAATAAATTAAAATAAATAAAAGTTATTCCAGACTCGTCAATGAAATCCTGAAAACGGGAGTCGTTTACATTCATTAACGGCAATTCAGCCATTTTGAGCTAGAATTGCAAGGAGCTTTTCAAGTTATCACTGTTCTCGAAACAATCCGAACCCGATTTGAACAGATCTATAGCCTAATACATTATTACTTAATTTTAAACAGGCGACATCGGGTAATGACATTGCACTACACAATATAACACAACATTGCTGTAATGCATAAATCCCCTTTGCAAACAGATTTTGTCCTGCAGTTTGGCCTGTGTCTAGATGGAATTGTCGGGGGATTGTGTCGTTTGGCTCTCATATATCTCGGTATCACAGCTTTGTCGCCTGGTTGCAATTTGATATGTTGCTTTTATTTGATGACTACTGTATGCTAAATGAATCAAGTTTTGAAAAAAAAAATTACATATTACGAGTAAAATAACATATTTTGTTTTATCTTGAAGTTGCGTATACGGCCAGTGCCGAATTCGGTTATCAGAAGATTTTAAAAATGTAACAACAAATTTTATCACATTTAACTGAACAATATCTTCATAGCAAACACTACATAGTGGGACGGCGAGTGCGTCGATCGCGAGCTACTAGTCGATCGCAAAGGTATTTTTGGTGGATCTCGGATCTATATTATAGTATTTATTGTTCAAACGAGTCAAAACTACTATGAAGCGTTTACATTTTTTCCTCCAAATAAGTTCAGGAATTACTGGTTAAAGTTTATCGGGTACGTGCTGTTACAACCCGTATAATAGGCAATCAATATCATAGGGGTGCATACCATTCAGGCATATAAGCACTTTCCACCCTCCCTAACTCACATAAAAATAAAAATAATACTAAAATGCACAAAAAAATTGTAAGAAATTCATATCAACTATCAAAAATATGCGCGAAGTTGCAGCGTCGCGCACGTCCCACCAACTACCCTACAATATGTTTCAAAAGCAGGAACTAAGTATGCAAAATGACGCGCATGGCATATTCAAATGTTGACTGTATTCTACACAAAAATATACATGTGTGCGCAATGCGCATTCAAGGGAAGACTCGTTTGTATTTAGTGTTGAAAAAGGCAGTGTCTTTACAAGTCTTTACAAATCACAAATATAGCAATCAGTGACATCTGTTGGTACCTCTGTTAATTAGTACAACTTTACTAACGAAATAATTATCAAATAATGTTGGTTTTCTTTCTTGTGCGGTCGAAAAAATAAGGTTTTTTTTTTGTATATGGCTTGTAATATGCATAAATAAAGCGGTTAATTGGATGTTTCATGTGACATGTAATCCAGGTAAGGCCAGCAGCTTAGCCATTCTTGGCGAAGTCTGTGTTAAGTATTAATTCGCTGTTTTTCCTGTTGCTCGCCCAGAAAAAAAAACTCTGTGCACACCACTGATCAATATTTCAATAACATATCAATGTTACTAACGAAGTTTAACTTGAGATTTAAGGGTTTCTCTAAATTGGAAGATGTTGCTACGTTTATTTCGTTCCCATTAGTACAAACGTGGAAGAAATAGCCTTAAAATGTGGCTTTGTATTAGACATCAATTATTGGACACACCTTGGCACACTTGAAGAAGAAATATATTGATATTAATATGCGATGTGGTCCTAAAGGCCGGAACTGTAGGACTTGATAATTTTTCAAATCTAATTCGTCAAAATAAATATATCCACATCTTTGGAAGATTAATTTAACTTGCTTTTTGGTCCGATATATTTGTGCGAATCGATTTTCCCTTCAATGATTGCAATGAAAACGAAGCATCACTCACAATTGACTCATTAAATGATAAATTAATTAAATAATGTACTTTGTCTTCACCACTTTATTAATATACAGATATGTACATGTTTCGAAAGCGAAGCTTTCTTCATCAGGGGTAAATAGAATACATAGATATCTGTAATTTAATAAGTGGTGAATATAAAGTATATTTATTATGTATTATTAATTGATAAAGTAAAGTTTTTAAGATAAGATTTTTGTACACAGCGCAAAGGGTAACAATTATTTTTATAAACAATAATTATTAGCCTGAAACACTCATCCAAATTGAAAAAAAAAAAACCTTTCCGAGCAAAGATAAATAAGATAAACCGAGGTAGCTCAATGGTAGAGCATCTGACCGGCAATCAGAAGGGTGCGGTTCGAGTCCTGTTGGCGACATTTATCTTTGCTCGGAAAGGTTTTTTTCAATTTGGATGAGTGTTTCAGGCTAATAATTATTGTTTATAAAAATAAAGTATATTATTTAATTCATTTATTTATAATGACCCCGCAAGGTGAATACCAATCGTTTGGAGAAATTATAATTAAATGATAATGTGACTGGGTGTTTACATCTAGCAGTAACTTCATTTCAAATATAATTCGACAAGTTGAAGAACATGTGCAATTTTTTTCAGTAGTGAAATTATAACACATGTAATTTTGGTTTTTTATTTGGGAGACCAAAGTTTACATTAAAAATGAAGTATAATAAATGAGTCATGTAAATTTAACCATTTCCAGGTTTCCACTTGGGTATCATGTATGACTGAATTTTCGATGAAATCAAAATAAAATATAAAATAACTAACTAACTAACCATCACGTCGTTTCTCCCCAGGGGTAGGCAGAGAGGACAGACTAGCAAACAACTCCGTTTTATACTTGGCATACACTTCTTGCTTCATTCACATTCATACAACATCTCATACATTCTCTTCTGTTATTCCGACTTCTGACATGGCCGGATTCAAGTATTTGATTCACTTGATCGTGTCATGTCTTCCTCGGACGTCCCCAGCTTCTTCTTCCATTCAGATTCGCGTTATATATTCTCCTACACTCCTTTCTTCATTCATTTGCTATACATGCCTGAACCATCTAAGAGCCCCTTTCCTAATCTTATTCATTACGCTTACATCAGCCTTGCATTGTTTCTTTACAAATCTCCACATTTTTCACACGATCATACATAGTTTTATCACACATTCGTTTCAGAGATCTAATTTCTACATCATTCAGTTTATTTTCATCCTTCCTCTACCAGTTCAGTCCTTCACTGCCATACACCAGGGTTGTTATCAGCACTCCATTGTGAACTGGTAGCATACAAAATTAAGGAGAAATATAAATTTAAAAGTTACATGTAATTTGTTATGGGGTGTGAAAGGAAGTGAAGAGGGCGGGGGGGGAGTGAAGGAAAGGGCGGGGGTGTACCTGTTCGAATTGTATTTGGGTTTTTATTGTTATCCTATGATAGAATGACAAGCGATATCAGTCGACAGCCACATTTTTTTATCAACTAGTAGCTCCTAGAAAAAAAATGTGGCCACTTCTGCTATATAGTGTGCCATTTATAACGGCTTGTACTTACATAAGCTTCATCGTTTAAATAAATATTTTTTTGCTGGAAAAAGTAATAAATCATTAAAAAATTGTTAAAAATGTGTGTAGGGGCAAATAAAATCATATAAATAAGTGGTCTCAATGTGGCCTAACCGCACTTTGATTAATGGCTTTGAAATCCGAAACAGCTGTCACAATAATAACAAAACGAAAATGTTTGCAGAACTTAATAATAACATTATTAAATTTGATTTACTTCAAACATAAAAAAAGAGTTTTACCAATTAAACACAATAACAATAAACTTTGTTATTCAAATTTTATTGGAATAACTTATTGAAGCTTATAAAATTTATAGATTTTTTTTAATCATTGAAGGCAATATTAACAAATCTCAATTGAAATAGGAAACAGAAAAGACACAGAAAAAAAGGTAACGGTCGCATCTGGGACTCGAAGATGGGATCCAATTGAGCTAATGCCACCTTATATTTAATTTGAGATTTGTTAATATTATCTTCGATAAAAACAAGTTTGTTATTTTTCTAAAAGGACTAAACTATTAAATCAAATAATAGATTTTCAAATTTATTTATAACTCATTTCTTTATTCCGACCTTTGCCAAAAAGTAACGCTTTAGTAATATTACCTTTTGTTTGAGGTATTTGATTTTCTAGAGCATTATTGTAGTGATGAAAAAGTTACAAAACAACCAAACCTACTCTCGTTAAATTATGTATTATTAGTTCAAAGGAAAGTCGAGATATCGATTCTTGAATGGCCAGTGGATGATGTCGTGTAAACTTTTCATGGATATACGAACGAGTTTTAGTCAATATATTTTAATATTTTCCTATCATCCTTTTCTCAAAAGTTCCACAAAATAAAAAATAAATAAAACAAAGGTACTAACTACTACGATTGTCCAACCATCCAACTTCGAACGTTTGGGCGATCGTGTAGTGGTAGTTCGTGAGCTTTGGACCAACGTTAGTTCGAGTTCGAGTACGGCGAGTTGACCCGTGATCGCTCCGGTAGTGAACTAGTTTGCCCAACTAACCCTTTATACATCGGCAGTTCTGCCATTGTAACGGATTTCCCGTAATTTTTAGCGGACTGGAGTGCCTCCGAAACGGGAAAATTTGTTTCTAACGGAATTTTAAAGATTACGGATTTTTTGGCGGAATTAAATAAAATTATTTATTGAATTGAAGAAAAGAGACAATAAATTCAGCAGATTGGTGACAAAAAATCAAAAACAAAACCCAAAAATAGACACATCCCCCCCCCTGTTGTTCGTGTTTTCATGGTTTTAGTGCTCAGCGGAATATCTGACGGAAATCCATGTTAGTTTTGACGGAATTTACTGTACATGCTAACGGAAATGTAGATTTCAAGATGGCAACACCAACATCGGCCAATTAATATGCGCCTGGCAAGCAGCAATAAGACGTTCCGTATATTAATAATAAAATAACTGAAATATGTGTATATTTACGAACAAAAAAATCATTGACTTTAGTTGGCACCCACCATCTTCGTTTACTCCAACTTTTTTATTATTATTTTTCGGCACCTATATACCTCTATATAATAATTGTAGGCACTGATAAGATTTAGCGCGGACAAAGCTATCACTTCGACGTCTTCCATGACAATGAAAGTTTGGAGTTCGGAGTTGGAACGTTGGACGATTGTGTGGTAGCAGCATAAAGAACACACTTAAATCTTCCCATGTTAGCAATATCACTCGCCTGGCCGCTAGGAATCTCAATGTCATTAAAACAAAGATTATGACAATTTGTAACAAACATACTCTGATATATTTGTGGTAGAATCTGAGAATAACAGTTCTCATGATATATATTATGAGAACTGAAATTATATCGCCATCACAGTTAGGAAGTTTAGGGTCGGCCAAAGTTTTACCGAAATAATATTATCATTTCGTACTTCGCTGTTGGAAAGAAAATGACCGCCCTTTGTTATGTCTCGGAATAAAAATATAAGTTTTATAACATTTCTAAATTGAATTTAAATCCACTCAAATCGCTCCATAAAGGGGCCCATTATGTGTGTAACAACCTTACAGTAACAATATAGTAAGAACCGAACTTTAAATGTAGGTAATAACAGACTTTTCAGGGTTTTAGACGTTATCCGATTATAGAATTCGCAAAAATGACTGACACAGAGTTAGTAAATCGGATTAGAGCTTCACCACTCTCTCTGCACCACCCGAGCAGTGCTCACGCCAAGTTTATGTTTTAACATACGATTTTTTTTGAATAAATTGACAACGTGAATATATTTGTTTAAATAGACAGTATCGAATGATTGCTTTAAATCAGGGTTCGAAAATATCATTATATATTGATATATATATATATATTTATACGGTCAGTGACTGAGTTGGCATTGCGTCTGGGTTCTATCCAGTCGTCGTGAGTTCAATTCCTGGGCTGACTAAGTCCTCCATCATGACTCAAGTAACATCTTGCATTTACTGTGATGGTAGTAGGAGATTTTCAAATATTGTCAGGTTATTTGTAACCCGGGAATGTTTGACTTTATTACAAATTATTAAATATATATGTGTGTAAATTTGGGAGGCGGGTATGGGTACCGCCGCTCCGGAAACCTTTCATTGGATGACCAACACCTTCTTCCATAGAGACCCCAAGTAGTTCGCTACGTTTGGTGATATAGCAGGGGTGTTCGGGTTCATGGGGAGAGGTTTGTCCAGGTGTTGGTGGCGGATGCGTCTATTCACCTACTGCGTGGCGGGCCGGATAGGGAGACTCTTTGACCTCTCGAGCCGGACTCTCTCAATCCATCGTCTTGCACTACAGTGGAAGGAGTGGATTCGTACGTTCGTCACTGCGGGGCACACTGACCCCTAGATTCCGACCCATCCCTCATACGTTTTTCTTTCCCAGAACTTCCTCTACTTTCGTTCCTTAAAAAAACCCTCACACAGCATCCCCAAAGATGACATAGGCCCCGCAGTAAAAGAATTTCCTAAGGGACCCCTGCATGGAGTTAATGTTAAAAAAGTATAAGTATATCAAAAAGTGATATTTATTATATTATTTATTTATTATTTATTAAGGCAAATAGAAGTTAAAAATACATAAAATTGATAAGAATTACTTTATGCACGCCACCGTTTATGTTATAAATATCAACATTTTATTAATATACGGTTTAAATAAGGATGAAAAGTATCTTTGCAGGGTTGCCGTTGCCAACAATTATTGCTAATTGTTAATAATTGCTCACAAAGTGAAACGAAGTTGTTTTTGTTTCTAGTGTTCAATAGTTGTCAATAATGATCTAAGATTTCCAACGTACAAAGGGCAATGTATTTTGAAAATGAATTCCAAACATAAAACAAAGCGAATTGACGGTGCTCGGAAAATCCCAGTAATGTCGAGCATGGAGAAACACGGGAATATCCCGGAAAAATAAAGACATCAACTGAATTATAAATATCATTGTATATCGCGACATATATCCTTCGAACCCTGCTTTAAAGGGATTTAGCTGTGTGCGTTAATCTAGTTCGGTAGGTATTTCTCAAACTTTCTCTTTCTCATCTACTTCCCTTCCTCACTACCTTCAGTACCCCGATTGGGGATGGCATAGTCCCACTGGCAGAAGGGACACTTTTTGTAATTTTTAAAAATCTGAGTATCGCACAAGAATTCAAACTGCTCCCAACCGCCTGGAGCCAGTGAGACTATGGCATCCCCAATTAGGGCATGTTGTGAGGCTGAAGGTAGCAGGAAGGGGAAGGCGATGAAAAGAGGAAGGTTGGGAAGTACCTGGCTATTTAGATCTGGTCACCAAACACGGCTAAAGCCATTTCAAGAAACGTATCGATTCGGAATGGTGGTTTTTTACCAGGGCGATACTGAAAGTATCTACCATTCTGAAACGTGCCGCAAATATACTATATATTATTTTTAAATAATTAATTGTGAAATAACACAAATAAATCAGATAAAATTTACTTGCGCACGCCGGGATTTGAACCCGTGACCTCCGGATTCGTAGACGAGGATTGTAACTGTAATATCATAATTTCGACTGTTTCACATAGATGGCACTGCTGGAAAAACAGTACAGGAGTGATACCCGAGAACCTTTCAAGGTCAGATAGACAGATTATTACCCTTGAATTGAAAGGAGCTTAGCTTTCTGGCTCTCCAAATCTATTATATCGAGATTCCGTGTAACCTGCTATTTATTAATATTTAACCAAGTGTTTGTTGTAATCGGAATTTTGCTTATCAAAAGCAAATTCACAACAGTAACCACTCAACCACGAAGGCCGCCAAACTTGTGCCGAATTCACATAAACTAACATAAATCAGATAATGAGAGGAACATTGCGATCTACTGTGCAAAGATACGAGGAACACGACGCCGCACTCATTGTCCCCTCCTTTTCAAATACCGTAACTTTGGCCTTACTTGCTTCCATCAAGAAATATGATGTTCCTACTTCTTCTGAAATGTTAAAAGTTTCAAAACTCGCAAGTATTCATAGTGAGTGCGCCTTAATTACATTTAGCATCCTTAATCCAGCTTCCGAGCACCTGAACGATGACAATGCCAATTTCGACATTGACGTTCATCCGTCCTTTGTTGAACACTCTTCTTAGCGTATTACAACATGCAAAGTAACCAGGAACCAGTACTACTCAGCGTCATATTTATTATGTAAAGGTGAGTCACAAATGTTGTCAAAACGGAATATTTGCTTTATTAAATTTAGTTTAAAATCACGACCAATTCTCGTAGAATAATTGTGAACATTGTACATAATATTAATTTTGCAGATATTTAGGGAGTGTCGAACGAAACGGAAATTTGATCAATTCGATGTTTAGTGTTCAGAAGGGTGGATCTCGATGCTCTGCGGATAGTTTTTACGTCATTAAACCCTATTCGCAGTGCCATTGTGAAGAAATGTGAAGAGATCAACGACCAATGTGACGTAATCTGATTCAAAATCTCACGAAGCTCTTAAGGTTAAATGAAACGTGATATGCGCTCGCAGATGGCGCCAATAAAAATATAAAAAAACACTTAAAGCTTTTAAATATTGAGATGAATTGTTTGTTGGCGGACATGCGGAATATGAAATGGAATACATTGTTATTGTAAGTTTAAAGTTAAAGTTCCTTAAGAAACTTATAAAAATACTGTATATACTCGCGTATATTGTATTGTTGTGTACACCCGCCAACAAACACTTCATTTCAATAATTAAAAGAATTACGCCCTAAATTGTTCCCTTGTTTGTTTGTTTTTTTTTTTTCAATATTTAAATTAGCACCATCTTAACATCGGAACCGTTTTCATGATAAAAAAAAATAACAAAACGTAACTTGAAAACGTGTTACATAACACAATTAGGAGAATCTAGTCGTTGGAAGAATAATACTTCTAGCCGCTTGTCGCTATTCGACCAATAGCGAAACTTTTCCGCCCGCCATCATTGTTTTTGACCAATGAGACAAGGTACGGGACATAGCTTCCGGCTGCCATTACGGCGTGGGCTCGTCAAGCGATCCCAGCAGCCGGATTACCAATTCAGATAACGAGTCGTCAGATGCGTGCGGCGTGCCTTGGGCACGTGGCCGCCCGCTATTGCATCAGTACATCATAAACGCCTTGCTATCTCTGCATTGTACCTAAATATTAAAGCCAGTGACCAGTGCAATAACTTGCTGCGTCCTGTCTGCCATTGTACGTGTGAAATCCAGAGTCCCTAGTCTGCACATTTTTACACCAAAGGATCGTGACCACCTCTTGTAAGCAGACTTGTTTCATTTTCTTTTATGTGCTGTACTAACTGTGTCCTTTGAATATCATGCCTGATTTGAGAATCACCAGAGAGAGAGAGATTATTCGAGCCTCAGATTAGATTAGGATCAGCCCCTAGATTCCAAACCCCGTATGTTATTACCTGTAAATGTTGTCCTGTAAATAAATCCTGACTAGAAAGTACGCATCTCTCATTCGAGTAGTTAGTTGCCTTTCCCCGATATAAGGCTGCGGCCGGCCTTTGACTTTGAGACCGAGTTGTGATGCCTCCACCAATTGAGCTAACCATGATGGAACCTGAGATCAGCCCTGCTTCTGGCCTCGAGGTGAGTTAAACTGCCTTCTTTACACCAGCATCCAACGTGCCCTTCTCCCCTTGTTATACTGACGCCCACGTGGGTGGTTCTTATCACTGGAGCCATAACGTGGGGACTCACCCTCTTTCCCTTGTAACACTGGCGACCTACAGGGATGTTGTCTAGCCCTTTTTCTCCATCTTAACAAACGTTACTTAAAAAAAGTACTGAAATTCAAAACATTGAGTAAAAACATTTTTTTAAAGTCCCTATTTCAAATAGGTACATTAGCTGACATCATTGCGATTTGTGTCCTTCACAAATTATTTGTGTCACCTGGATATTTGATGAAGGCGACTTTAGCTCACGACACATCTGTATCAGACTTATTCGGTATTCTATATTAGTTCTAAAATACACGTTTCACTAATTTATTCATTATTTTGGTGGCAACATTCGTGCCGCACACTGTGCTCAATGTACGCGCAAATACACGACAAAGGTGGAACTCCGTCTACTTGCATTTGCTGATGAAGTGCGCGGAATCGAAATTAAAGCAGGAACGCATTTGAAACTTGCATAAATATTTATTTACAAACTTTTGTTTGTCTTGAATTTTCCTCATCTGCCAACACACATTTGGTTGCAGTGGGTGTTCCGTTAGTGATATTATGACGTGACTTTTAACATGTGACACAATGCACAATTGTAACTTGTTCGATTGCCAAAAAATGTTGACAAAAGGTATAGGTCTTTTTTTACGATGGGACTGTAGTGTTTCAGATGATATTTTGCTTGAAAACACGATAAAAAAACTCACCTACATACGTCTTTAGAGTCACCTTTTGTTCTAAGTCCTAAAGCATGGCAGAAAACAACTTCGCCATTGTAGATGCTATTCGAACGTTGCAGATTAAGTAACAAAAATGTATTACGTTACAACAACTTTGTCTAGTAAGAAGAGCCCTTATGCTGCTACTGCACAATCGTCCAAGGTTCCAACTCGGAACTTTTATTATCATGAAAGACGCCAAAGTAATAGCTGCGTTCGCGCTGCACCTTATCAATACCTACAATTATTATGGAGAAGTATATTGACGAAGCTAAATAAAGATAAAAGTTGATGGAAGGGAAGATGGTGGATGCTAACTATACATCGAAAGAGAATAAAGTAAAATAAAATAATAATTACATAAAATAAAAATAGAAACGGTATCAACCAGACATCGAATTATATGTATTTAGCCTTTGGGTGATTTTCATACCCAAAACGGAGCTACATAAATTATCCACCTATTATTATTTCCATAATATATGCGTAGTGCATATATGGGATTTTTCTAATGGGTTTGTGCATATTTAAGCATTTTTTCGTCAACATAAATATATTTCAGTCATTTCATTGCGCATACCGATTGTCCGATGTATAAAGGCCCGATTCGTGCGAGTTGGGCAATGAAGGTTGGGCCAACTTATTCGCCACCGGAGCGATCACGGGTCAACTCGCTGAACTCGACCTAACGTTGGACCAACCGCTACACGTTCGCCCAAATGTTCGGTGTTGGAAGGTTGGGCGATCGTGTAGTAGTAGACTTACACGTACAGTAACGTGTATTCGCACACAACACGTTGAAAACGTGTCACGAGTAAAAAAAATATATCTGTACCTATATACCGTGAACAGTTAGTAGCCGAGTTGACAAATGTGATGTAAACAAAGTTATTGTTTTAATTTTAAAAAATATGTTATCTACCTATAGAGTATATTTCTGAGGAATTTGATGCTTTCATGAAAAATGTTTGTTGCTTAATTAATTATTGCCTTTTCATGAACCGGCCCTGGTTTTCTCCCGGTGAAGTTAATTCCTGTGATGAGATCAGCACCTCCGCGAGATGTGATGTTTTGCGCCATTGTCACTGTTCTGGAAGGATGCCGCCATACCTTAAAACAGAAACCAGAACAGAATCGTGTCGCATTTGCTACCTGCAATGGGGAAAACCTCTGATGAACTTTTTTCACGAAAAAGTGTAATTTATTTCAATCATGTTCACGTGGGTTCTCACATGTACCATAGTCATTGTGGAAATGAGTGCATAATCTTATGGGCATAGTGGCAAAACAACATTAAGTCGGAAATTTGACGTTTTGACTTAATAATTCAGTATTATGAAGCTCTCCACGCGATCTAAACTGGCAGAACACATAGTGTTGTGGTAAATGAAAAAAAATAATTCAGTAATTTTAAATATAAATTAGCAATTGAATCAGGTAGCAGGTGTTTTAATCGGACAAAAGGCTACAAGTCACATTTTTATTTTCAACGAATCAAAGTGAATATTTTTGTATTGAAAACAAAAAAAACGTTAAATAAATTTTGCATTATAGTACAATAATATTATTGAATTTGATAAAGAAGTTAAAGATGGTACAAAATTCAAATTTTAGGGTTAACGTTTTTTGTCAGTATTCTCGCGATATAAAAGCATGAATTCTAATATATATTTTTTTTAAAGACAGACAAATATTCCCTGGTTACGAATAATCTGACAATATTTGAAAATCTCCTACTACCATCACAGTAAGCTGAATATGTTGCTTGTGGCGTAAAGGAGGTCTTAGCTAGCCGAGGAATTGAACTCACGACGCCTGGGTGAGACCCAAACGCGATGCCAACCCAGCCACTGACCGGACAAAATATATATTAAATTTATAACAATTACTTTGTTTAAACCACTGTTTTAATTATGTAAATATCTAGTAAAAACTGTGGTTAAAACAAAGTAATTGTTATTAATTATGACTCCATAAAGTGATTACAGATATTTTGAAGAAAATATATTCAATTTATTGGAAAAACTCATTGAAACTCATTATAATATTTAATCACTGAAGAAAATAATGTCAACAAAATTCAAATGAAACAATAACACCACCGATCATATTATATCATATGCGTATATTTTTGTATGAAAACAACGCAAATACCACAAAAAAGTGGCTAATTTTAGTGTTACGTACTATATCGATGGTTACAGATTATTAATTCAATATAGTATGGCACATAAAAATACATACAGGCATGCCACATACATGCTGTTAATACTTGCAAATATCTTTTACAAAACACATGTTTTTAAATACAATGATACACAGTTATTTGTTAGCCATAAAAAAATCTACTCTATTTCAGTCCTTGCCGTAACTGAATCGGTATAGGATTTGTAAGTGGTTTAGAAATTAACAAAACCTTCTCTATTTCAGTCCTCGCCGTAAGTGAATCGGTATAGGTTTTTTAAGTAATTTAGCGCTAACAAAACCTGCTCTATTTCAGACCTCGGCGTAACTGAATCGGTGTAGGTTTTGTAAGTGAATTAGCTCTAACAAAACCTACTTTATTTCAGTCCTCGCCGTAACTGAATCGGTATATGTTTTGTAAATGTGCGCCCGGGATCACTGGGACTATGAAGGATGATTGTTGAAGGACCCAGAAGGGTGATTGTTAATTCGTTCAATGAAAATACTATCGTTGTTAACACTTTTGTACTTTTTGATGATTAATGATTGATTGTATATCTCCTTTATATTTGCGGATATCTGTAAAATTATTAAAGTACAACTATTATATTAAGAGTCTATAATATAAATTCTGTAATATAGCTGTACTGTTTTTGTATTTCTCAACTTGTGTGATACTTGCTGATATTTTTATAATATTTCATTACTATTATGTAATTGGAGTCTGTCAACATTATAACAAAACTGTTGTACCGTTATCATATTTTAAAATTATTTTTTCAACTTGTGTATATTGATCACAACATGGATCTATTGCGCTACTATTTGTATGATTACTTCGATTTATTGTTGTACTAGCTGATGTGTACCCGGCCTTGCTCGGGTTTACATAATGTTATGATGTTGTGAATTCTTGCTTGCCATTAGGGTACCATAATTGATTTGACAGTGAAAGTAACTATCTCCGAATAAAGAAAAATTCATTTGAATATTTAATTTCATTTTTTTAAAATAAATCTAAATCATAATGTTCTTAAAACACGAGTAACTTAAAACCTACGTATCTACTGGTGTTTTCCATTTTGAAAATATTTTACCAAAAAAAACCTTCTTCTTTTGAATATAAAATCTGTGGCTAACCAGAGTGTTATATCTATGGGCTAACCTTAATTAAACATGGCGGGTTCCATATTTTTCATACTAATTTTAAAACTTTATAGCAACAGTTTTACATATTGGATTTAATTAAAACTACTTTCTAAACCTTCCCGGCACTAATAAAAACAAACTGTGCTATTTTCAGCGAAACCGGTAGAGTAACTTTCAAGAACATCGAGGGCAAACAAATAAACTTACATTGATTTTTATACATATATATTATATAATGTTGTTGAACTCAACTCTAGCTGACAATCTACTTACATTAGCTTAGCAGGTACAAATGCCAACTGTATGAAAATAATGCTATACAATAAATGAATTAAAAAAAATACATAATATATGTTCTAAAGCGGCTAGAATCTCTCTAGAGTAAATTAATGAAAGCTGCTTTTTACTGAGATTTTCGAGAGAAAAGAAGAATGAATTATACAGTTGATGTTATTTATAACTTTAACATTTTCAACCATAGAAAAATGTTATGTCTTGAATTTAGGAAAATATCTATTTTTGGCTGCATTTGATGAACTGATTTAAGAACTGATATCTACTATGAGAGTACAGCTAAATAGATTAAAATGATTGAAACAAAGAATAACATTGAATGAAAAATCCTAATTAAAATCTTGCCACAAATAATATTACACAGTGACAGTAAAACACGATCATTTGAAATTCTCATGTTTCCAGGTGGAAAGCTCTGCTTTATTGCGAGTTGAAATCGTGTACCAAAATTGGCAGTAATTCTGATATAGAATCAGGTACCAAACGTAGAACCAATCCTCCGAGTGTCATTCCGATCTCACCAGATGATCTCAGCTGCACGGATGGTGCATAGGAATCTTCTTTAGGCCCAGATCACGTATGGTACAGATCGTCCTATCAAAGAGTGCCACCATGCGCCCATATAACGCGGGCGTGTCTCGGGATGAAAGTGTGGAAGCTGGAAGACTGTACGTAAAATAGCAAAAATAATAATGTATTCGTATGTTTATTTGTGCACTTCATGTTTTAAACAGGGTCGGGTATGAGTATCTACGATAGGGGCAAGTCGTATTCCTCTGGAACTCTGAACACTTGTTCCAACGGACAGTGGTGTTTTCTACTAAACCATTAATTTAAATATTATTTAAGGAACGCTTCCAAATGCAGATTTTAAAATCGGGCAACGCTGATTTGATATTCAGTCTCTTCTATAAATGAAACAATCAAACTTTGTTTTAACCACTTTTATTTTTCACAAAAACAAAGTTAAGTTAAGTTGTTTTATTTGGTTTTTTTAAGTGGAGAAGGTCAATATTTGCAGTTTCTACTTTCTACTTTTTGATTCCTCGTTTTTTAAACTTTATAATTCAACTTTATTATTTTTCAAACAATTAGACATTTTATCTGTAAAGAAAGTCCTTTAAATCCATAGAATTTTGAAAAAAGTTTTTCATCTTGAAATTATGTATAATGTTATATTATGTAACAAAAATTCCCACACAAGCAAGGCTAGTGCGTAGGTATGTTTTAAAAGTGGTTGAAATTTATTCATTATGTTATATGTATATACATTTTTTTACAAATGAGGTGAGTTCTTATAGTTGACTCATTAGAGTAAGAACAGTATTAATTGTTCTTTAATTCGTAGAATTCGATTTTTTGAAAATTATTTTAAATCAAATTTAATATTATTAAATTCTGCAAGTATTTCAGTTTTAATTATTTTGACACCTGTTTCGGCGTTCAAGGCCATTTTCAAACTGTGGTTAATCCACATTGCGATGACTTTATTCGATTTTATTTACTCCCACCCAGTTCTAATTTAACCCTGTTTAAAATGGTTTATTACCGGTAAAACCGATTTATAACAAATGAAACCGACCAAAAAAAGAATAACGCAAATAATATTAAAATTCGAAAAATTTAATTAAAAATATTTTTCTATAGATTTAGACAGATATGGAAGAGGAAGGTTGAGAAGTACCTTGATATTCAGATCTGATCAGATCTCACCAAATAGGGTAATGCCATTTCAATCGGTGCTTTGAATTGTGGTATTTTACCGGGACGATACAGAGTACCTACCACTTCGTTAAAAACAAATCCTACGACCGCATTCCTCAAAAATAAGCCACACCGAAAAATTACAAAATTCAATTAAAATTTTAAGTAAATCGACAGTAAATTAAAATTTGTAAAACGATTCTCACGACCCACGTCAATTAATACCTTTGAAACATTAATCCTAAGCTCTTTACAGGTGTTATTTTCTCAAAATGTCACTATAAAAAGGATAATTAAATATAAAATGGACGTGATTATTTGACAAAGTATTAATTTACCTAACCATGATTCTTTCATATTATTTTTTTTAATACCTCCTGAACAAATTACTTAAAAAAAAAATGTGTGTACATGTTCATTTTTTTACATAGTCATTTTTAATATTTTGATAAGTATAAGTAATCACAATTAAATCAATTTTTTTTTTCTAGACTAATCATTTCGTTTATAAAAATTGATAATTTATCCAAGACTGTTTGGTTTGAATCTCCGCTTTCTAACATAAACATGGATTCTAATCACAATTTTTTTATTAATACGAGATTAATAAAAACGGCATGCTGCCTAATATTTATTTATTTTTTGGTAAATAATTTTGTTTGAGCATTATAAAAATTGTTTCAATAAATCATAAAAATACTTGTATTGGAAAGTCCTGATAATCTTCGCCGGGGACTCCCGAGGATGACATGACACAATAAAATACTTGAGTCGCGTCATGTCAAGAGTCAGATTAACGGAATATGTAAGAGACGATATATGAATGTGAATAAATCGTTTAGATAATAGGTTTCCAAACTTTTTTCTCCGTGGACTCCTTTGCCGTTCTTTTAATTTTAACCCCCCCTCTCTTAGCCTGTCTGTTCAAAACTTTGGTGCAATACTGAACATGTGGTATTTATTCGCAGCGCGATGCATTGCTGCTGGTATAAAAATTCGTGAAAACTGGCACATGAAGGTGCCTGCGTGGACGCGATTCGCTTTAAGTGCGAAGTAGGCTTGTTGAGCGAAACTTACTATGGTGCTTTACTATGCGTGCAGTCTAAATGAACTCCGATCCGTGGACCCCTATTTATTTATTATATCAGGTATTTCACTATTCAAAACATCCTCAAACATAATTTGCCTGCAGTCTAAAAGAACTCCGACCTGTGCACCCCCATTTACATCTTATTGACCCCCAGTTTTTTTCTATGACCCATGGGTCCATTTAGACTACTTTCTAAACCTAGTCTAGATATTAGGAGAAAAATTACAATTGCGCTAGTAGCGTATAAGCGTATTAATGGGAACATTTACAATTCTGACGTTCTGGAATGTATGACGTTTTACGTCCCCAATAATTTCACCAGATACTTTTTATTTTTCTAAGATGCATAGCCAACCTATCAACGATCGTGGCTTTGGGAGAAAATGACTACACCACTAAACTACCTATCTTCTGAGGTAGACAATTTATATTTCAACTTCAGTGATTTTAAGGCTGCAATAAACATTTTGTTGAAGACGAGATGTAAAATATTAGCAAGAAGTTCGTGGTGAGACAGAGTTGTGTGGCGGTCTATCCCATTTGCCCATCTCTGCGGGAAAACAGCGCTATACTTGGTTACTTAGTTACTTGGTGATTCAGTTTCATAAAAAAAATTGGAACTAATTAAAAAACACCAATATTTTAATTTTTTTGTAATAGAAGTGTTGGATTCATCAATATTGAAACCCTTCTTACAAAATGTCTGTTTTTGGCAGGATTGGACCCTTTGTGAGTTGCCCGTTTTTGGCAGGTCTGAAAAATTCCAGTGGCGTACACTCCCGAGGGGCGGGGGCGAGGGTCATCAACTTCCGGTTCGTGAGCGCTAACGAGACCCCCTAATCCGTCTGGCCCATCACCATTGTGGGCCTAGAGAAGGTAATCTTTATGACGTGCAAATTGAAATAATTATTTCCGCTTGATACTCGAGGGTGTAAACGTGCAAAAACAAGTGGTTTTAAAGCGATTAAAAAAAATAATTGAAATTTACGAGAACGTGAAAGAAAGCGATCACATTTCAAAAAATAATCTATCTTTAGACAGAAAACTTCATAAATGTATGAGCAGCCCATAAATCATTTTGTAGTCAATACACAGTGATTGCTGCTGGAAAAAATATTTCATGTGAATATCATGTTCAAGCGGTTAGATAATGCCTTCAGTGGGTTTATTGAATAGTTTGCAATGGTCAATTTTAACGCTATGACTAAATTATTGTTCAAAATTTTTCTCTTTGAAAGTCCCTTCGTTTTCATAACTAAGTAATTTTCTGTTAAATTAGACTATAACCATACAGCCACACTATTTATTTTTTCTCTCAGATTTCAAGACTCTTTTTTCTAAAGCATGAAATATATTTATAATAGAACATGTTGAATATGGAAGAAATTACACGACGTATTGTCTCATTTTTTGATAGATTATGAATATTTCTAAGTTCGACGGCAACTAATGGAAATTTTGTCTGTGCCCAAGAAATTTGAAACTGAAAAGTACTGTGTAAAACAAAATCGCTTCATTGCTTTAAAACGGTCATGTTGATTTACTTAGATTTTTCGGAGGAATTTGTCTCGCCTACATATTCCCGAACAGCTTGCTAGTCTTTACTCATTAAGCTATAAGTTATGGATGATTCTAGGAAATTCACCGCCCGCAATTCACCGCAGAATATTCACCATGAGGAAAATTTACCGCACACAATGGATAAAATAAAATGTCTGAATGGTGCTGGATGTGGGTGATGAGTAAAATGAAACAATTTTAATACTTTATTCGACTTTTTTTTATTTTATCAGATCGGACCGGTTTCGAACAATCACGTTCATCTTTAGACTGGTACTTACATATCATTATGGATCATCAGGATAGTATTTGAAATAAATTATTTCATCATTCTACAGTTGTTATCACTGTTATTTCGTTGCCCCAAAAGCAAAAGGGCACTTGTGCAAAAATAAACTTTTGAGTACAACGCATTTTTATTTTGTTTGCGGATTGAAAAAAATCATCATTAGGTTTTGTTTCATTATTCAATTTTGGAACAACTTATTATGATATAATAATAACAATAATGTTTTATTATCTTCTTATTTTTACCACAAAATAACAAATAACGATATCCTCAGTGGGATTTCCCGTGCTGAGGATTTCATTTACAAAATATTAAGTTACATTATATTAAATTGACGTGCTTCATGAACAAATAAAAATAATTCTTAGGTGAGGTGGTTCAAGTGCAGTTGAGTGGTTTCGGTATTAGTATGTATTTGGTGTTAATATATTTTCTATTTCAGATCTCCCTATGTAACGTATCCAGTGTTTTATTTGATTTTTAAAGGATAGTGGGATTTTGTTGGAGAGTTTAGTACCATAGCATAAGAAGTTTTTTTGTCCAAATATTGTGTTTGTCGTTCCTTGGTGTATGTGTTTTTGACTCTGAGATGTAGTGTTTCTAATATGTGTGATTGTTGTTATTTCTTGTTTTTTGCATTTATGAATGTAAAGTTGTTTTGTTTTAGATTAAAATTGTTTTATTGACATTGAAGCATAAAACTCATTGTAATATATGATTAATCATTGAAGATAATATTAAGAACTCTTGAGGTCCTGGCTTCGAGTCCCAGTTGCTACTGTTATCTTTTTCTTTTCTGTGTGTTTTTCGGTTTCATTTTGAGAGTTTTTAATATTACCTTCAATTATTAAAATGTTTTTCATTATGTTGAAATGAAGCTTAGACCTCAAGTGAAATATTTCGAAAAGATTGAAATACTTAATATAATTTTCTTCACAAAAAACTGTGAAGAAAATTGCATTCATGACTCTAAACCGTCTAAATCTTGGGGCGACGATTTAATTTAATTCCTTTTAATACTTGCTTATTATGTGTACTAATTTTTTTCGGTAAAAAAACACGCTTCCAAACAATGGCAAATAATTTTTCCCGCGGTGAACGTTCCGCGATGAAAGTTCCGCGGGGAATCTACCGCGGTGAACTTTCACCGCGGTGAGTCTTGTGCGGTAAATTTATCGGATACCGTTGTGGACATTGAGGGATTTATCCCGCCGAACCAGCTGTTCGTAATAGCAGAATATTTCAAACAAATGTATTAGATTCTAGATGCAAGATATCTAACCTAAAATATTGCACAATGTTCCTTGTATTACGCCCACCGTATTCCAGTTCATTCTAGTTCATTTCACGCGTTTTGCAGCGCACTCCTATGATAGACCAAAAGGTCGATGGTTCGAGTATCAGCGTCGGCGGAAATCGTGTTAGATCTATCTTTTTAGTATTTGTATGTGGGTGACATTGCTGTGCCTTTTGTATTGTGTGAACATGAGTAAAATATATTGATGTTTTATGTTTGAAAGACAATACGCAAGTCTGAGATAAATGCAAATAATTTAAATAAGTACTCAAAGAAGATTCATTAGAAAACCAATGGTTAAATTTATAGTTTTTCGTCTTAGTATTGAAGGTGTTTTTGATACCAAAAACTTCTAACAAATTAACCGTCACGCCGTTTCACCGCACGTGTAGGCAGGTGGTACGGACAGCCAAAAAAATCTGTTTTGGCACACACTCCTTGCTTCATTCGAATTCATACATACTCTTCTGTTATTTTGACTCTTGACATTGGCCCGACTGAAGTATTTGGTTCACTTGACCGTGCTATGTCTTCCTTGAGCGTCCCCGACTTCTTCCACGATTAAAATTCGCGTCATACATTTTTCTTACACTCCTTTCTCCGTTCATGCCTTACATGTCAATACCATCTAAGCGTCCCTTTCTTAATCTTACTCATTACACTTACAGCAGCCTTGAATTCTTTGCGAATCTCAATATTTTTCACAGGGTTTTCACATTGCTTTACTGCACATACCTAGGATATTATTTCTACAGCATTCAGTCGACTTTCATCCTTCCTTTACCAGTTCCATGTCTCACTGCCATACATCAGGGTCACTGGCGTGCATTGCTCTATGGTCAAAGGGAGGTTATGTAGTTTTTTATGTTCGGGAGTGAATAATTGTGGATTGAATATTTGAAAATTGTCATTTTATTATCGTCATCCATCAATTTTTGTGACCAACTGAATAAATTAGTGTACAAATTTCTTTTTAATACATTTTACAATTTTTTTTTTGTATGGTTCGTTTTTTATAGGGTAGGCACAGCTTTAAAGTCTTTATGGAATGCACGTCACTGATCAGGGTAGGTATCAGCACTCCATTGTGGACAATTTTCAGCTGGCGGCAACCGCGTTCATTCCCCCATTAATGGAGTTTCCTGCATTCACTTTAATTTCAAAATCCCTATCAGTCTTTCCATCCCTCGTAAACATCCTTCGGAAATACACAAAATCATCCACCTACTCAAAGTATTCATTATTTACAACAATATTGCCACTATTTTCGTATGACAATATACGTATATATTTATATATAATCGTTAGCAAAAAATATTGAATACAATGAATGTCTCAAAACTTTATGGATCGTATAGGAATAAAATAACATAGATCTGAAAATAGTTGCATGGCCCTAGAAAAAAAATTATTGCAGGTAGTATGCAACTTTCGAGACTCTAGAGCTCACATTTTAGAAGTTTTGCGTTTTTGGTTTCGCTGAAAATAGCACAGTTTGTTGTGATTAGTGCCGGAAAGGTTTAGATAGTAGTTTGAATGAAATCCAATATGTAAAACTGTTGGTATAACGTTTCATAAATACTATGAAAAATATTGAACCCGCCACGTTGTATTTCGGTTAGACCATAGATATACCACTCTGGTTAGCCACAGATTACATATTAACAAGAAAAAGGTTTTTTTGGGTAGAATATTTTAAAAATGAAAAATACAAATAGGTACCTAGTTTAGAACTTTTTTAAGTAGATATATTTTGAAGAAAAAAAAAGTTTGGAATGAAATAAAATATTGAAATTGTTTTAAGGCAAATCAAATTATGGCACCCAAACGACAAACAAGAATTCACAACTTCATAACTTTATTTCCAAAAAAATATCCCAAGCAAGGCCGGGTACACATCAGCTAGTTTATATATACAAAGCGAGTGGGTTTGTTTTTTATACAGATCTACAGCTTTGTTCCAAGAATGATGAAAATTTGCAAACTTGATCTTCAAAATAATAGGAGGGTCAATGTCTATATGAGATTTTGAAAAAAATAATCCCATCCCCCTTTCCCACCCCTTAAAGCAGAATGTTGGTACTTCTTGATGAAATTTTGCACACTTAAATTCACACTGAAAAATTATTTGGTAGGGGTAACCCTGAACATAACCCTTCAAGTCTTCAATTAATATTCCTTTTTTAAACAAATACTTTTAATGAAATTCGAATACATTGTTAACCTGTTTACATCAAACTGTCGAATGTTAGGTCATATATGTTCAAAAAAAGCGGTTCGTAAGTAGCATTTTTTTAATGTCTGATACTTTATTTTTTTCTAGGCTTATAAAAAGACATACCAAAAAAATGCCCAGTTAAACAAAAGACTAGGGTACTTACAGTATTTAATTAAATCATCTACAATATTTCTAGGTTATCAAATTTTCAAACCGAAAACACATGATTTTGCATTACTTGCCATTGCATCGCCTTAACGGATCGCTTTAAATTTAACGGTATTGTACGGGTAAACGTTTAAATTGGGATGGTTTAATTAATGAATTTATTTTTAATTTAAAATAAGCTAAGCTCCGTTAACGCCTGTTGGGTAATAATCGAACCATGGAGGGAGGATATGCAAACGACGTTCGTTGTCACAATGGGTGCATTTCGATAACTTTGGCGGGAAAACCGCATTAATAGAGAATAACGCTCTATCGACACAACATAATAGGATTACAGTATCAGGGACTAGAGTTTAAAGCCCATAGCTGATGTACACAAGTGTATGGCCGCACCAGTGTTTTGGCGCGCCACTGGATAAACCTTTTGAGTACATTCAGGCGAGTATACGGTCAACATGAAAATAATTAATTATTTTCCACAAAATTCGTTGAAAATTTGTTTAAAAAGTAGAGATTTTTCAACTCAAATATGAAAATGTCAGTGTTATTCCTAGTTCTCATCCCAGAAAACGTATTTTTTTTAAATGCAATGCTTTTAGTCTCACATAGGCACCGTTTGAAGCCAAAACAATCGTGTAGGTATAGCATATAGGAACATTGCGTGGCATCGCTTTAAAGAGATTTAACAATGTATATTTATTTATTTTATTTCTTGCAAAAATAGTTATTAACAAAAAAATAACATAATATAAGCTAGAGATTGGTAACTAGAGCGATAAAAATGGCAAATAAAAGTTTATGTGTAGGTACATAATATAGTATAGTGGAAAATATCCACATTTGGTATGTTAGTTCTGTACCTGGGAAAAATTAACAGCCTGTGTTGGCGGCCTCGCGTGAAATTATCAGGGACATAGAAACATATTTCAGTCAGGTTGTCAGGTTTTTAACAATATATCACCCAGGAGTTTGTAAGCCATAGTCAGCAATGCTATATCTCTCCTAGAACTAAAACTGCAGATACCCAACATTCCCGAGATAAAGCCATGGGTAAAAACCAAACTCTTTCAGGCAGAAGCATCGTAAAAAAATATTTTCAATTTACTCGACCGTTAGTACATATACGGTGTCCCCTGGCCCCCATACCTGAAATCCACCCTTGAGAACCTATTTAGTAACCAAATCTGATTGGGAAGGTACTTCCTAACCTTCCTCGTCCTTCTATTATTTTCCCCGAGATGCGAATGTCATGACTTTGTCCCGATAAAACACCCAAATTGTTACGTTACTTCTTAATAACCCTGTGAAAATATAATGTAAATTGGTGTTCACAACAGTGTTAAAACAAAGCATTATGCAATGTTATCTTGTTAATCTTGTGTAGTTTGTAAAAATCATAGATTAGTAATGTTTTTATATGCTTGTCATATAAATGGATCAGTTCATATACGGGTAAATAATATTTTATTACATAATGGGGGAAGGGTTTGAATTTCCTACACGTTCAATATATTTAATATAACAAATCTCAAATGAAATTAGAAACAGAAAAAAGAGACAGAAATTAAAGAGGTAACGGTCGAATCTGGGAATTCAACCCGGGACCTCTGTCTAACGGGGATTAGATTACGAAGAGGTTTACAAGTTTCAATAAGTTATTCCAATTAATTGAATATTCATTCTAAACTTAAAAGTCAATAATCCAAATAAAAAAAAAATAAAAAAGGATAGATTAATCCGAGACATTATCTAGATTGCAAATAAATTCTGGTAGAATCTTGCAATCATACAAAAATATAGCAGCCGAAAATGTGGGAATTTGTTGAAGATGATATTAGTAATTCTTAAATTAAGGATATGGATAAAAATTTCGGAAAATACTAATGTCTCAGTAGATCAGTGGTTAGAGTGTTATTCCTGGTAAGACAGAGGTCCTGGGTTCGATTTCCAGATGCGACCGATACGTTTTTTATTTTCTGTTTCATGTTTTATTGAGATTTGTTAATATTATCTTCTTCAGTGATTAAATATTACAATGAGGTTTATAAGCCTCTATTAGTTATTTCAATAAATTGAACCTTCAGTATAATATATATATATTTTATTATAGAAAAAAAACAATATATTTGTTACAGTGAACAACAATTTCCAGAAATTAAATTTACAAA
Source organism: Halesus radiatus (assembly GCA_022606495.2). Classification (NCBI taxonomy): domain Eukaryota; kingdom Metazoa; phylum Arthropoda; class Insecta; order Trichoptera; family Limnephilidae; genus Halesus; species Halesus radiatus. The sequence continues at coordinate 59,022 of JAHDVE020003502.1, forward strand.
ATAGATACCTATGGTATGTTTCGTTATATTTTCTGATTTATACATGTACCTATTTGCTGGGTGACATTTATAGTGTATAATTGTGTTTGTGTGAATGTGTTTGTAGGTGTGAGAAGTGGTGATCTACATATTATAGAAGGGATTTCATGTGTATGCGCATTTCATATTACAGTTTATATTATTGCCAAAGTGCCACTTTTATACGTGATATTTAATTGATATTTAATGTTTAATCCGAAAAATACCGATGTTTGAATTATTTAGGTTAATATTATTGAGTGGATGAAGAGCACGGTTAATTGGTGAATTTGTTTTGTAACTATGCGTGTAGAATAGTGGGTACGTCTCAGAGATATGATGAAATTAATTAGGGACAGGAGCTCGACTTACTATTCAAAAGAAAAAAGTTTGTTTGGGTAGAATCTTATCAAAATAGAAAACACAAGTAGGTACCCACTTAAGAACTTTTTTTATTTAGATACATTTCTAAAAAATAAATGTTTTTTAGATAAAATAAAATTTTAAAATTGTTTTATTGTTTGGAGATAGTAATAGTCGTTACAAGGCTTTATTTTTGCTATCAAATCAATTATGGCACCCAAACGACAGGCAAGAATTCACAACTTCATAACTGTAATTAAAAAAAATCCTAGCAACGCCGGGTACACATCAGCTAGTATAATGTATATTTAAACATAGATAAGTATACCTATGTTAAAAATAGTATACAGGTATACGCATAACTGCATTTTTCCATATTGACAAAACAGGCAGTTATTCTCGACTGGTACAAGATTGTTCCTTGTCGCTTTAAACAGCGACGAATAAAAACGTAATCATAATTAATTGCATTGACATTTACCGGAACCTGATACGCTATAAAACACTGTCATTTTATAATTGCTGTTTAATTTTGATTAATAATCTGAAATTGTCGCCCCTTCGTGCACCTTCCGAAAGAAAACCTGCCAAACCCCATCCCCCCTAAATCTTGGCTTGTAAATTAAATATCAATAATAAAAAAGGTCCTCTTCCCCCATGAGGCAATTTAAACTTTATATAGATGCATCGGCCATTTTGATGAATGCTCATGTATCTTAACGATATAATTGTATTTGCGGGACTTACGGATCGCTGTCAGTGCAGCTGTCGTCAAATGAATGCAGTTAATGTCCGAGAAAGAAATTTTCAAATTGGTTTGTAATTATACGAGTACTCAGGCCACTGCGGAAGATTCTTACTGCTAAATGGTACAATTCAATAGGGGGATAACAATAAAAAGTAAGTATGCACTTAAATACAATCCGATTCTATTAGATGTATCGGAACAAAATGTTTAGGTTCAGTTTATTTGATGTATTTCGTATTTTGCGAGGAGTATTTACTGATTTCTATATTAAAATCTAAATCAGTACAATAACATTTTTTTAGTAGAGAAAAAATAAGGGCGTTGTGATTGTATAAAAGGCTTTAAATGTCAACACCAAGATTGCTTGCAGGAAGTTGAATGTATTGTTTAAAAAGCACAATTAGTTAGTAGTATTTTTCAAAAGGAGATGATTCAACATCATATTCGAAGACAATTTCATTTTTAAACATTTTTAATTATTATTTAACATTTTGCAAGAGATAATTACATTGGGGGACATTTTTTTTGTATTCCTGAAATGAATGTATCGAAATAATTGTATCAAACGTGTCTAGAGTCAATCAATTTAAACAGATAAAACATATTTCTTTATAACCAAATATAAATTGTTGCACAACACGTGTAAATAACCAAGTCAAGATTGCACCACAAAATGCAATACCAAGCGAGCCAAAGGCCTATATTTCACCGTTAACAAGTCAAAATTAGACCACACAATGCAATGATTTCACAACACCTGCAAATAATGTTGCCGGCGCCCTATAAAAATTGCACGCATATAGGCACGTGCTCTCTTCCCAATCTAACCGCCGAACGAATAGCACTTCCACCGAGACGCTGCCTCACCTTAGCTACCTCGAGCAGAAAAAGAACAAGCTCTACACCCAGCAACACCTGACGTCACCCAAAGTGCCCGGCGACCGGTCCGGCCTTGGAAGCCGTCCCCAGATACCCCGAAAAACTTCTACCAGATGCTGCTTCACCTTGAAACTCGACCACCATCATTTATCTCCACTCTATCCGGACCCGCTCTACTCGCCAGGCGAGAGATCTCCACTCAACCTGAACCTGCTCTCCTCACCAGGCGAGAGATCTCCACTCTACCCGGACCCGCTCTCCTCACTCAAGAATACTTCAACTTATACTCTTCTTTCTTGTTCAGGCTATACAAGTCTCGTACAATAACCATGTATTTGCTGTTAGATAAACCAAAAAACAAAATCAAAATCACAAATAAATATTTAAAAAAAAACGTTAAAAAATAATTATGATGTTACGCTTTGTTTCTTCTCTCGAATGTGAAAAATTTAAATGAAAAGAAAATATTTCATAGTAAAAGAGTTACTTGAATAGTTTTGTGTTAGTTCCACTTTACTAAATGTCTACATTTCATGATCAAGCTTATACACTTAAAGTAGTCCTCTTAAGCATGACGTTTTTTTTCAATTTAGAATGAAGGTAAATCCCCGGTTATAGACCTTCAATCGGAATTTAAAAAGTTGAGTTGTTTAAAATGGGTACTCAAATACTATCTTTCTTTCCTTATCCAGCCTCACAACACTTTTCACATGATTCTGAAGGATGTTACGATTCAACTCGCTCAAGGCAGATGGAACCCGTTAGCAACATCACTCAAAAAATCATGTTGTAAATACATGAAAAAAATTATTGTTTTCGAAAATCGTGATCGAAGCGGAAGTCAAAAATCTTTTATCGAACTTTCTAAAGCTTTAGAAAACCACTTTCACTCTTTCAAAACAAAGTAAATCCCTTTCAGAAGAAGCCTCGATTAAATTAAATCAATTTAACTTTGTAACAAACCATAATATTATCGAGTTCAGATCTGATAACGAAATTCATTGAAATAATTAGTCGAGTTGATTCTTCATCTTCTATGTTCTTTCAGCCGAGTTTATAGCTTTCGAAGAAGACTGATAAATTTTAACATAATATCTAACTTACAAATTAAATGAGTCAATAATGCTATATATTATGCAGGGTTACCGGCAGTGGCGTGCACAGAGTTTTTAATCTGGGTAGGCTCTAGGAAAAAAACCGTTTGTTTAAAAATTATCACATACGTGGTAAGTTGTCGCTGAGAATGGCCAAGCTGCTGGCTTTAGTCGATGTGTGTTAGGATCATCCAAGCCACATAAAATATCCAATTAATCATGTCGTTAGTAAAATTATATTAATTAATGAAAAGGTACCAACAGGTAGCAATGGTTGCGAAATTTGCTGCCTATATATTTGTAACGAAAGGCACAGCCTTCCAGACACTAACACAAGTGAATCTTCCCTTGAATGCGCACCGCGCACTTTTTTAGTTTGGATTGAAGACATATATTTTTTTTAATATGATATGTGTCGTTTTGCAAACATAGTTCTTGCTTTTGACACCTTATAGTAGTGCGTTCAGCACAGTGCGCGCAGCAATGTGTTTCTTAGTTAATATTTCGGGGTTCCAGTGCGTTTTTGGAAGTGAGTAATGGTAGGCAATGCTGGTGTGCCTATGTGGACGGCACGCGCCTGGTTACCGGTATTTATCAGATATATAAGTACAGCTATATATAGAGTAGATACATAAGCAAAACGATCGTATGAACACGGGAAAAATTTCTGAGCTTTCCGCAAACGAATATAATAAAAAAAAAGTTTTTTTTCGAAAACTACAAGATAATTAAAAAAAATATACTGCCGAAGAAGCAATTTCGAGAGGAGCAGTGGAGAGGGGTGATAGATATGATCACTTCTCAATATACCTCAATAGATTATACATTTTTATGTGAATACTGCACAAGAGTCCTAACTGCTCCCAACCGTCTGGAGCCAGTGTGACTATGGCATCTCCAATTAGGGTATGTTGTGAGATGGGGTTGTACCTGCCTATTATGATCCGGTCACCTAACATGACTAAAGCCATACCAAGCAACGTTTTCTGAATGGTTGTTTTTCACCAGGGCGATACTAAGAATATCGTCCACTCTGAAACGTGCCGCAAATATAATATTATTTTAAATGAATTAATTGTAAAACAAAACAAATTAATTTAATAAAATTTAATGCGCATGCCGGAATTTGAAACTGCGACCTCCAGATTCATAGTCGAGAGCCTCACCCCCCGGCCACAATAAACAAGGGATATTTTGGCTGTATTTTGTTTTGTGTTTTTTTTCATATATTATTTCTTCCTTTCCACTCTGATACGGGACATATACAATAACGTACCAGAACTTAGCTATTAGTACAGAAGCTCCACAGCTCATGGTGTACATAGAATTTTAAAAAATCAAGCTTTGCTTCTTCCCCCGCATGGATTGAAGATTTTTATTTAAGTTGCGTGCGACTCGAGACGATAGCAAAAGTTTCCGATTTTTATCACAGCGCAGCAATTGTAAAAATTGCAAACTAACCCCTATGCAATTTAAACTATGAGACAATATCGCCACATCCGGCGGATTGCCCCGTCTGCGGAGGCCATTAGAGGCTTTATAAATAAACTGGCGGAAACGGAACAAGGAGTTGGATACGATCTTTAGTGAATTCCTCGAGATCTGACCAATTACTACAGTCTGGGGGGAGAATAAACTATTTTATTAGAAACGTCACGAAGGACGATGTAATGATTAAAAGCCGGGTTATTGGCCGCTGCACACGTTTGAAAGTGATACCTACATCAAAGAAAGCTTATGTGTGTACCGCTGAGATCTACGTTGTAAGTTGTAGATTGATGTAACCCCTCCGTCTTTCTCAAAGAATGACGCATAAACCAACACGACAGTTCATATCGGCTGTGTTATAACTAACTATCATTCCTTTACTACGCACTTGTAGGTGGAGAAGACGAAGCGTCAAAAAACTCTGTTTTGGTACACATTTCTTGCTTCATTCTCAGTCATAAATACTGTTCAGTTATTGCGAATCTTGACATGGCCTTATCAAGGATTTGATTAATTTGATTGGAGCATGTTTTCCAGGGGCCTTATCATTATGTATTTTTACTTCTCAATAGTGGCAGTTTTCTCTAACGCGCGTTGGTACAGTGAACTCTCATAAAAAAAATAATTGTATCACGATTTTACCACACTTTAAACAACGCGCAATTCAAATTCGGTGCTAAAAATAAGGTAATACTGCCAGAGAGCCATTCCGAAAAGAAGTCCATATGTGCGTTATGAATTCAGCGTCTATGGAGCTTTCTGTCATAAGAAATAGTTCATACATTGTCATTCTCGTGGTGCTTCGTCGAGAAGCGTACCAAAGTTACAAGGCGACCGTGTGCTTAGCTATATGAAGATTTTGTTAACGACAAATTTGTACGGCGTAGTATTTTTCTGCGATTATCGTCTTTTAAGTCGTTATTAAAATAAGCTAATTACTGAAAATGATACTTTTTTTTAAACGAACAGAAAGGTTTCTTAAATAGATTGTGATTTGCGCATTTAAAACAATTTTTTGAAATCTACGCCATTCTATTATAATTCATTATCCATCCATTTCCTTGTTCCTTGTTACTAGGTCGCTAATGTCTGGTTCAGTGATATGACGAAACTCCTCCAGATCTAGGGGGAAAAAAAAACATATGTAATATGGAAAAAGTAACATAGCCTTTTTTTAAACAGAAAAAAAATCTCACTTTTTTAATCACCGATTGAACTAACAATGAGATAGGTCGAGAACTGCCACTGCTTCTCAGTTTGATCCCAAAAGTTCTCGTTTAATAAATTTAATTTACTTCCTAAAATCCCATAAAAAGCTTGTTTTGGTAGCCGTGCGTTCTTTGGGCTTAATACTGCAACGAGAAAGGCACATTAAATCTACTCTAAAGCAGAATCGTGTAATAAGATATTGAAAGATTGATTTAGGATATTAATCCATATATAACAATCACATATATTAGAAACACGAGATCTCAGAGTCAAAAACACACACAAAAAAACAAGGAACCTCAAACACAATGTTTGGACAAAAAAACTTATACTATTTAATCATGTTGTTTTTTTCCGGTTTCATGTTTCATTTAGGTTATGTTAATATTATTTTCTTCAATGATTAAATATTACAATGAAGTTTTTAAATCACATTAAAAATAATTAATAATTAAAAATGGAATAATTATACTATGGTACTCGTACGAAAAAAATCCCACTATTCTTTAAAAATCACAACAGCCATAATAAATTTGAAAAGCAAATAAAACACTGAATACTTTACATCTGAGATCTGGAATAGAAAATATATTAACACCAAATACAGACTGACACTGAAACCACCAAGAGCACTTAAAACTCATTAAAATTCCGAGCCCTAATCAAAAAACGGATCGACAAACATAGAACGCGAATAGCAAAGAGCGAAAACACCCTTGTAATGGCAGTACTGGACTTTTGGCAGGATCCCATTTACAAGCGATGAAGCCAATTCCTTATTATTTAGATATAAAACATGCATATTTTTATACTTTTTATTATCATATCTTATCTTTTTGTATTTGTCGATTACAATATTTTTATCTTTTGTTATATTTTGGTACATATAATGGAACTTATATGGAACTCGTTAGATTGTACCACTCCCCCTCCCCGAGATCTGGAATAAACATAAAAACAAAAACAAAAAACAAAAAAACACCTCACCTTACAATTATTTTATTTTTTCATCAAGCGCATCAATTTAAAATAATGTAATTTCATGTTTTTTAAATGAAATCCTCAGCACGGGAAATCTCAGAGAGGATATCATTATTTGTTTTTATTTTTGTTATTAAAAAAACGATAATAAAACATTATCTTTATTATTATCCTTAAAATGTTCCCAACACTCAAAGTCAATGTATTATATTGATTTCGTCAATAAGCGGCAAAATATATAAAAAAAATATAAAAAATAACAATTCCCACACTCCATCAGGATGCACAAACCTCTTTTCCATACTAGGTACTCGACCGCTAACAATGTTTGCAATGTCATTTATCTGAGTACACAGATATTTACTTACATCTGTACACAAGTGATGTGTTTTTTTAATTCCACGGACCGCAATACAAGAATGCAGTTCAACCGCACATTAGCATTTTGGATCTTTTAAAAGAAACACGTTATCTTAAATTAATTTTTTTTCGAAAGAAAACCTCATTATGTGGCAATAAATGTTTACATGTAAAACTTACCCCTTTTAATAGTATTAATGATTTAAATAATCTTATACGTTATCTCTAACTAACCATCACGCAGTTTCTCCGCGGGGGTAGGCAGAGAGGGCGGACTACCAAACAACTCGATCTTGGCATACAGTTCTTGCTTCATTCACATTCATACGTCTCATATATTCTCTTCTGTTATTCCGAATTCTGACATGGCCCGACTCAAGTATTTGATTTGCTTGATCGTGCCACGTCTTCCTAGGGCGTCCCCGGCTTCTTCTTCAATTCACATTCGCGTCATATATCCCTCCACACTCTCCTTTCTATGTTCATTCGATCTACATGCCCAAACCATCTATGCGTCCCTCTCTCAATCTTACTTATTACGCTTACATCAGCCATATATTTTTTTCGAATCTCACACAATTTTTCACACGATCATACATGGTTTTATCACACATTCGCCTCAGAGATCTAATTTCTACAGCATTCGGTCTACTTTAATCCTACCTCCGTTCCAGTTCCATGTCTCACTACAATACATCAGGGTTGGTATCAGCACTCCATTGAGATCTTCTAGCTTCGCTTCTTTGGACAACTTTTTGTTTGCGCCAACCGCGGTCAGTCCTCCGTTAATGGAGTTTTCTGCATTTACCTTTCTTTCAATATCCCTATCAGCATTTCCATCTCTCATAAACATACTTCCCAAATATACAAACCATCGACCTGCTCCAAGTATTCATCATTCACAACTTTGCACTACGTTATCTCACTTCCACTAAACTCCTTCACGTAATTTTGTTTGATTTAAAAATGTTCCAAAAAAATTAAAAGCGTAAAAGTTGTAGGTAGATTTGATTATTAATGAAACAATCGTAATTGCAGAAATTTGTAACCAATAATTATTATTACAATCGCTGAGATCATTGTGAAACATTTTCCAGCTTCCCCCTCATTTGTACGTTGTAAGGCGGATTAGATTGCCAAGGAAATTTATTTGTTGTACTTGTTATTTGCCTAACGCTTCAGAAACTGTAAGGCGCCAGTCTTCAACGCGATACTCAAAGCCATGCAAAATTGCAAAAGATAAGAACTTGGGAGAGCTGACGAGCAAAGTTGTTGTTTAAAATTTAAATAAAGATGATAATCTGCAACTTAGTAAAAAAGGTTTCCTTCCTTTGGCATTGGTATAAAATATGAATTATTCAACACTTGTTGGTGTGTACCCGGCCTTGCTCGGGTTTTTTTTAAATAAAGTTTTGAAGTTGTGAATTCTTGCTTGTTGTTTGGGTGTCATAATTGATTTAACAGCGAAAGTAACTATCTCAAATAAAGAAACATTCCTTTGAAATTTTTATTTCATTCCAAACATTTATTTTTTCAAAATATATCTAAGTAATAAAGTTCTTAAGTAGGTACCTACTTGTGTTTTCCATTTTGAAAATATTCTACCCAAACAAACCTTCTTTTGAATACATAATCTATGGCTAAACAGATTAGTATATCTATGGGCTAACAATGTTTTTCATACAAATTTTAAAACGTTATAGCAACAGTTTTACACATTGGTTTTCATTCAGACTACTCTTTAAACCTTCCCTGTACTAATAAGAACAAACTATGCCATTTTCAGGTGGAGACATTTTTGATAGAATTGAGGACATACAGACAAACATTCTTTTTTATATATGGAGATTACATTCACACCATGTTTTTGTTTATTTTCTTTTTGAGTTTCAATTTCGAGGAATGAAAGTTGAATTTATTTGATCGAATGGTTGTTCCACTCTTATCACAACTTTGTGTTTTTGTTATAAGGTATTATACAACTGATGGAGTCGCACCAGTCGAAACATTGTTATGTTATGAGTTATGGCGCATAAAAGCGATACGTTTTCTTTGTCAGATTACATATATTTCCATTTAATCATCAGTCAAAGCAACAAAGAAAAAGATAAACTTGTATACGATTTAGTAACACCTGTGTACTGCGTACATCCACCGTTACGGAAATATTTTGTTTGAATTGTTCCAAATCTATCCTTTTCCATGTATGTAATTTTTGTGCTGTTTTTTTTTTTTAATTTGTGAGTGTACCAATTTAGGGCAAGTAAACAAAATATTTGAAATTCTGGGGTGAGAATAGGTGTGGGAAGACGTCTAGCTTGGCAATAAAATGCAGACGTTTAATAAAGTGTAAGTAAATATTTTCATAAATATAGCATACCAAGGTGTAAACAATGTCTTTTTGTACATCACATTCAAAATGTTCACATTCGATTATGACAGTTAGTTTTAAAGAAACAATGCAAAAACATGCACTTGGACCGTCGCACTTTCTTAAACATTCAATAATCTTCTTCCCGTGAGCCATCTTGGTGTTGCCATTTAAAACGTTTTAAACGATGGCAGCGCCCTCAATTTTTTGTCCGCTATTTTTTTTCAACAGATGTAAAATTATTTGGTGGTGTTATTTTTTATATATATATATTTTTTTATATGAATATCCCACAAGATTCCCAACTGCTCCCAACCGCATGGAGCAAGTGAGACTATGGCATCCCCAATTGTGGAATGTTGTGAGGCTGAAGGTATTGGGAGGGGATGGAGAAGGGGAAGAGGAAGGTGGGGAAATACCTGGCTATTCAGATTTGGTCACCAAACACGGCTAAAAGCCATTTCAAGCATCGTTTCAATTCTGCATGGTGGTCTTTAACTAAGGCGATACTAAGAGTATCTTCCACTCTGATAATTATCAAATGAATAAGAAATATTATCTGTAAACCACAATTAAATAAACGAATATCAAGATGTTTCGAAATTATTATTTTTTATCCTGATGAGGGAAGCGTCGCTTCCTAAACAAGTTGATATTTATATATTAAATAGTGGTTTACACAAAATATTGCTTAATCATTTGTAATTTATTTTTTTAATAAAAATATTGTTCTAATTATTTCTTTGATAAACAAAGAGGTAGTGCAATTTTTGTGGTAATTTGCGGTAGTTAAAGATGCAGACGGCCCAGCTCGTGGCTTCAGAACGTACGTGACTGGTTGTCTACCTGGCTGCTGGCTACAGCCTTCAAGGTGAGGGTTGCACTGACGATAGCCAACCTCCTGCAGGAGATGGTTATATCTGAAGAAGAAGACGCACTAAACGTTTACAACTTTGTAACATTATTAATAGCTTTTTTACTATCCGTCAAGTTTGACGACGGAGGAGATGGCATGCGACTCGCTACTTGGCTCTTGTATGGGATATAAATTATTCTGAACGTCACTTAAACCGTATAAAATGTTGTTTTTCTTGTCAAACATATTCTTAGTTCTTAGATCGGAGTCGCTGGCGGCATCGGAGGTTCTGCATTGGACAAGTGACACGTGTCAGGGAACCTGAGAACCTGAGATAGAATGACGTAGAAATAAGATAAGATTTGCATAATAATACTGAAATAATACGCGAGATGGTTAAATGATTAAATATGAATTAATTTGCGAGGTGGGTTGCAACTTCCGACTATTTGGAACAATTGAAGAGGTTAGTTAACTGGTTGCGTGGTATTTACCTACATACCTGCATGTGGGCTTATATCGTCACACCAAAAGCAAAAGAGCCCTTGTGCAAAAATTGACATTTGAGTACGGCGTATTTTTATTAAATATTTTTGTTTTTATTTCGTAGAACTACATATATATATATATATTTTTAAGTCAATGTAAATTAAATTTATTAATGTTTTTATTAACCGCCCTAACCATACGAACGTACGTGATACGGCCGATGTATCATCGCCCAAACGCAACAAACCGTATCCCGTACGTTCAGGTTAAAAAATAACGATAATCGAAACCCACAAAACGTTCGTGATACGTCGTATACATCAAGTTCGTTCCTGCGTTATCGCTTTTAGTATGCCGAGGTAAGCCGAAGTTAACGGATGTTTTCGTATTCTCCCATATAATTCACGCCGCTAATCAGTGATACTCCAAGCACGTGGAAAAAAACCCGATGTTTTTATACCTACTTTTTGAAAAATAACCCAAAGGCAGGGCGGTTAAATGCGATTTTAACAATGTAACACATTTAAATAAGTCAATAGCAATCACGTCATTATAAAACAATTATGGAAACATTGTCATTTAATGCGGGGAAAACATATTTCAACTGCAAGTACATCACAGAATTGAGAATCCATTATCACAATTATTTTTTCAGTAAATCGGTTTTATCGGTAATCAATCATTTTAGGCACCATGAAATTGGGCAGGTGTAAATAGAATCATATAAATAATTCTCAGTATGGCCTAATCACAGTTTGAAAACGCTGAAACAGCTTGCACAATAATAAAATCTGAAATACTGGCAGAACTCGATAATACCATTAATAAATTTGATTTACATTATATTAAAATTAAAAAAAAAGCATTTCAAGTGTTTGCAGATGGAAAAATTCACGTGTGGGATGTATTTATTTATTTAAAAATGAAGTTTAGACCTCATGTGACATATGACTCAGAGATTGTAATACAGTTTTCTTATATGTTTATTAACTGCATTCATAACTGCAGCCCTTTAAAATCACGCAACTGCCCCTTTGCTTTTGGGGCGACGATATTATCTTTATAAAAATGATGAAATGAAAAACCAATAATACAGTAACATTTCTCGTAAAAATACTTTTCGGTATTTGTCAATATATTCCGGAAACAAATAGGTAAAATATGTTATATTTGAGAATATCCGTTTAATATTAGACGATTTAATTAATAAAAACATAGGTACAGACAGAGGTTTTTCAGGAGGGGTCTGTTGAGGATGTATAGGAGGAAACCTGGATCTCGAGGCTTTATACGATTATAACGCATGTTGTAGGAGGAAGAAGATCAAAACCCGAGGTCGTTCGAAAGTCGAGTTGTCGAACATTTAAGAGGAACGGCTTTACGGCCTATCTCATACAAACTGAATTTTGTTTTTGAAGACAAAATTCTCATTCAAACCGAATGATATTTTTTCATAAAAAGTATAGTAAATATGTAGTACGGAATACTATTATATATATATATATATATATATATATATATAATATTTTAAATATTAAATATAGGCTATTAAATAAATATATTTTTCACCATTTTAGAGACAACTTTAGCAATTATTTGGGTTTGGGTCTCACCCAGGCATCGTGAGTTCAATTCCTCGGCTGGTCCTCCATTACGACACAAACAACATCTACCGCTTACTGTGATGGTAGTAGGAGATTTTCAAACACTGTCCAGGTTATTCGTAAACAGGGAATATTTGTCTTTCTTTAAAAAAAAAAAATATATATATATATATAAATATAATAATTGTGAATAATAAAATGAAAAAAAATAAAGGTGTTCAAATTAGCATTATGATGGGTTTACATTTAAATTAAAAATGAATAATTTACGTTTGAACACAAATTTTCCGTACAAAAATGTGTTTTTTTTTAAGTTGTCTTAATTTTATTTTTATTTTATGTAATCATATAAAAATTACCATTAATCCGCAAATAAATTCCCAAGTTTGCCATGAAAAATTGATTTCTTTAATGGCGTTATTTCGTAATTTAAAGCAAAATAAATAAAATACTTCTAATCCGTACTAGATATTTGCTACATCTTTAATTTTAAAAAAAAGAAGACCATTCTGTTTGGGTGGGTATTTTGGCCTCAAATCCAAAATTAAGTTTTGTATAAAACAGTCCGGGCAGCCGCTCCTCTTAAATGTTTCGTTAAAACAACACGTTATCAGTTTTCTAGTCAAAATGTCAACCATGTGCAAATTTTGAGCAGGAGTTTGGCATGTCTATCGGATGCCGAAGGGATCAGTGACCCTTGTTCCATAGGCATTACGGTAGAACAAATACAACATTAATGCTTGTATTAGTTCTAAAGATTGCAATCGGTTTATCGAGATAGGACAATGAACAGGATTGTATTGAAATCTCGTTCTTTGCATAATGAACATAATCGATGACCGGATAAATCAACACATCTATGAAACGCCATACTTTTTTAAAGTAAAATAAAATCATTAGAAATACGAAAAAATACATTTAAAAAAAAACTAGCATGAAAACCTAACTCACCTAATATTTAATTATTTATTATGTCAGGTGAGATTAGGTTTTCAGACTAGTTTTTTTTGTTCGTACTTTTAATGACTTTATATCACTTTTAAAAAGTGTGCCGAAAATGTGTTGATTTGACAGGGAAATAAAATAATCGTATAGGTGTATTATAGATTTTAATAATAATTTAATTAATAATATCGGTCTAATTTCGTTCAACATATGGACATCCTCAGAATGATGAAAATAATGTTTCCTGACATGCATTAACGGAGGACTGAACGCGATTGGCGTTAGTAAAAAAATGTCCAAAGAAGGGAATTTAGCAGTAATGGAGTGTTAATACAGATCCTGTTATTTGACAGTGAGGCATGGAACTGGCAGATGAAGGATGAAAATATATTGAATCCTGTAGAAATGAGATCTCTCAGGCGAATGGGTAGTAAAATCATGTATTACTGTGTGAAAAATGACGAAAATGATGAAAAGTAAGCGTAATGAGTAGGAATAAGAAAGGAGTGCTTAGGTGGTTTGGGCATGTACGAGTACAGTAAATGAAAGGTTAATATCTAACGCGAATTAGAATGGTAGAAGAAGCCGGGGATGCTCGAGGAAGACATGGCACGATCGAGTGAATCAAATACTCGAGTCGGGTCATGTCGGAAGTCAGAATAACAAAAAAAAATGTATCATACGTTTAATGAATGTGAATGAAGCAAGAAGTGTGTGCCAAGACCTTTCGTCCTCTCTGTCTACCCCCGCGGGGTAACGGCATGATGGTTAGTTAGTTAGGTATATATCCTTAAACACTAAGAAGCGAACTCTTGAATTAAGATATAACATTAACATTTAAATCATTTTAAATTCACAATATTTCCAATCGACGTCCGCTTTCCAAAGATTGTAATCAATCAGCTAATATAAAGGAATCTATCAAACGGACTGCAAGTTTTTGTATTTTTTTAATCGACAGTTTTTTTTCAGATGTCTAGGTCTAGGTCTAGAGGCTCCAGACTGCAGGCACTTAGTTGCAAAAACACTGAAGATATCAAAAACCATGCAGAATCGAGCAGTGGGGGTTCGTGGATTATCTCATTGGGAATTTAATCGGAGTTTAAGAAATGGAAGAAAAAATTCTCTCGTCTATAAAATCCACCTCGGAAATTTTCGTAATTCTTCTACAATTTTTAACATAACCCCGCACCAGAGGTTGGAGATCTAGCAACAAGATTAAATTTGACGATTCGTCTGTGGTTAATGCATAATAATTATAATCTACTATATTTCAAATTTCAAAATTATTCTCACAGATCTCATCAGACCTCCTACAGACTATGTTTTTAATGCCCCGAATTTAATGTCTCTGATACAATTATATTCAAAAGATATTTTAATTTACGCATTCAAAAACCAGGATAACTTTGCAAATACAAACTCGGATCGATTTAAAAGATCCCCATTACAACTTACATTCCACCAACCTACAACTAAAATAACTTTTGGACAAAGAAAATTTCAATATTTCTCTATTAAAAGTATTTTACATCCTCCCTCTAGCAATAAAAACCATTACAAAATTAAAAGACTTCAAAAGAAGTATTAAGTTATGGATTATGGACACGGGAAGGAAGAATATAGATACGATGTTGCAACCGAACGGAGTTTAACGGTCACGGTATGTTTTCTTCTAGATTTTAGAATTTTCATTAATTTATTGCATTATAATTTACTTCTAGCAATATTTTAACATAATTACGAAAACTGACTTAAAATATTTAACAAACTAACTAAAAACTTGACCTAATTTATAAGCCAATTACAAAACCATGTGACCTTAGAATGGGGTAACCTAGTAAGTAAACATTATTGAATAAATAAATATTATAATTTATAATAAATGGTTTTAAATATGAAAATCACAATAAACTGATTATAAGTAATAAAAATAAAATAAATAACTTTGTTTATAACCACGAGAACTTTGTTTATAACCACGAGAACGTTGTTGATAACTACGAGAACTTTGTTTATAACCAAGTAATTAACATATTTTAAAAACAACTCAAAATAAAGGAGTTAATAAATATATTGAATGTATTTGTATTAGATAATTAGGAAATATTATTTTATGTACGATTTATTGTTGTTATACATGTTTTCATATTATTTATAGATTTAAGTAGAAATGTTTTTGAGTATGGTTATTATGAAACATTTACGTTTTAAAGGTTTAAGTTTGTTACGTTTGCTTTTATTTAATAAGTTCCTTAACTGTAAATTTTCTATAAGATTTTGAATGAGAAGCACCCGTTAGTCAAACTACTTAAAATTAACAATTATTTTTATAAACAATAATTATTAGCCTGAAACACTCATCCAAATTGAAAAAACCTTCCGAGCAAAGATAAATGTCGCCGGCAGGACTCGAACCCACACCCTTCTAATATCCGGTCAGATGCTCTACCATTGAGCTACGTCGGCTTATCGCAAAACCGCCAAGTTAATCAATATATACTAGTGTTTCATTCAATAATTACGGTTTTTTTTAAATTATATTTCACCTGTAAACAACCAACATTATTGGTATGAGGAAGGCTTGTAACGGCTAAATCCCTCACTAGGTGGCGTCGAGACAAATTATGTCTTGTTAATTGTTACCCTTTGCGCTATGCACAAAAATCTTGTCTTAAAAACTTTAGTTTATTAATTAATACTTAAAATTAGTTTATTCGGACTTTTTTGTCTTACATTTTGTACAATTTCATAAAGTTAATAAAAAAGAAGATAATCAGAAAAATATTGTATTGATTTTTGCAAAATACTATTCCGGACCAATTAGCTGCGCACCCGGGCAGCTAATAGAGATTCCTAATGGTTGAACGCAAGCACGGTTTACCGCTGTAGCGCTACGAGTAACATATTAAGAACTATTGCTTAGAACAGAAAGTTTCATAGGTGCAGAATTCCTATCGCACGTATGGTATTCATTTCAGATTCGCTAACGGATGGGTGGATTTTTTTGCACGGAATTTGAATAGCTCGCTATTTAAAGCGTAGAAAAATTATAAAACAAGTTTGTTTCATTACCTTTTCTTTCTATGGGAGTTCACTGCACAGATTCACTTTAGAGAAAACCGCCCGTGGAATCGAATATTTCTTAAAAAAAAGTAATGGCAAATCCATTCGAACATTGATGTGAGTAAGTACTGGACGCTGGCATTAACGCTTTGGTCCTTCGAGTTTGACCGCATCCATTACGTGCCTCATATGTCTTCTGAATTCGATTCGCGTACATGTAATAAAATCTTCTCAATCTTGTTTCGGCGAGAGACGTGCTCTAACTGCTGATAACATCACTGCGATTGGATCGTAAAAGATTAATTAGGGTTTAATGTTATCAATCAAATTTGGCATTCCGTCCGGAGATAAAATAATGAAATCCCTGCCAGCGATTAAAGCATCCGGGCAAAAAGTGACCGATTGGTGTATTATTTATTGGGACATATTCAATCTTAATGACGGACATTTTAGATTTTCGTTGAGACCTAATTAATTCTGTGTGACGGCCAGAAAGTTTATCTAAAGACGTTGTTTCCAGATCTTTGAAGGTCTTTTTCTCTGGATACTGGTTTAACGGGGAGAGGGACGTCGGAGAGTTATTATTTATTAATTCAAAATAATGATAATATTATTGTGCAATACGATTTATTACATTTCTTTTTTAAATTTGCATGGGCCGTTCTACGCATGTTTTACAAAAACATTTAAAATGTTGAATACCCTTAAAAAATGCTGTGAAGGTTTTTCTGTAACTTGTCGATTTGATAAATTAAATAAAAGAACAGTTTGTAGTTTAATTTTTTCATGAAATTACGTAACTTTAATTTTTTTTTTTTTGTAATGCAGATTACAAATCTTGGGTTATGTTTATTTACAAAAATGCAACGATAAAGGATTAAAAATACTTTTCTCCACTTTAAAAATCATATTCGTATTTTAAATATTTTGTAAAAATTACAATGGGACGTAATATTTCTGGATATATTTTGATAAATGCTTAGCCTATGTAAATTTATAAAATATTTAATAAATATTTTTCTATTTAAAAACATTATGTTTATCGTATTGCGTAATAATACTATCATTATTTTGAATTAATAAATAATGACTCTCCGACGTCCCTCTCGCCCTTAATCGAGAGGGATCTCGCCCTTAATGTCTTTATTTGCAGAACGTATTTACATTCAAATTTTGTTAGTCCCGAAGAAGAAGTTTATTTAAATACAGTGTGTTCGGATTTATAGATAGTGCGGATCTTATTCATGCTTTCAGGTCTTTACCGTCCTAAAAGTTGAGGATATTCTATGTTTGTTTTGTGCCAAAGAATGGTCTAAAGAAATTTTAACAAGATCTTCCTTGTGCGTCCATCCAGCACTCCTTAGCATTGAAATATGATTTAAAGACATTGCGTATGTTGTGTATTGATCTTGTACTCACCTATATGTGTGTTTCATCCCAATAGAAGTTTTTAGTATTATACATTGCAAAAATTAGTAAATACCGTAAAATTGCTTTACCCCTTGTGGGCAACTTTACCCCACTTGTAAAAAGTTTTTTTGTTTCAAAATATCTCAATCAATAGTGTTATTTTTTTTTTAAATTATCATAGTGGTAGTTTTAGTGACATATTCTGTCAATAGTGCAAAATAGAGAGTATTCTTAATTGCGTCATTCGAGGTAACCTCGCCAGCTGTGTGCTGTGTCGGACACTAGTTTTTGTGTGTGGAAATCTGTTTTTGGATTAATTTGCTCTTATACATATGCGATTTTCATGACATGTAACCTTTCCTGAAAGACAAATTTGTCCCAGATTTCCAGCGATTTTCCTTAAAAAAAGAAAGTTTGTTGTTTGTTTGATTCTTTCAATACATTTATTTTTTTCATTTAGTCAATAAAAATGTGCAAGACAATTTGTAATGTTTTTCTTAGTCCTCCTCACTAGGGGTTCCTGTGCTGAGGCGGACTAGGTTTCATTTAAAAACTGATTGTTTAAGCTTCTACGAAGTTCTTTTCAAGATTCTGGATAACTTTTTCTTCTTTGATTTCATTGAGCCAGATTTTAATTTGATAAATAGGCACATACTTTCTCTCCCATATAGTTTTTTTTTAACAAACCCTTTATTGTACATTTTTTCGTAATGAAAAATGCGAAATTGAAGTACCTATATAATATAGAAAAAAAAATGGGACAAAAGTGGAGTAAAGCAAGGCAATTTTACGGTATTCACATGTTGGCGAAACCTTAGGCAATTATGAAACTTATATAATAATAATAATATAATATAATATATATAATATAATAATAATATAACTTATATATTTTTCAATTTATATAATTAATTATGAAACTTATTAAAACTTGTTAAAAATATATTGTTATGCCTGAAAACCTGTCATCGCTTTGTCAGTCGCTCGGCACCAAATTCTATCGTCTTAGAATCGAGTCCAAAAATTTGTTAGGTGTGTATAGGTAATTCCACCTCGACCAAAAGCATTAGCACTGCGATAAAATAAACTTACGAAGGGTAGCCATATTTTTCGAATGGCTTTAAAGTAATTAATTAAAAATATAGTATAATTTTCACAAATTAGATAGAAATATAGGTTTTTATAACAAACTTATAAATAATCATAAATTATGACAAAAATATTAAATACTCTTTTGTGGTAATGAAATACGTTTACCTGAACTGTATTCACAATCACAAAAGAAACCACAAAAACCTACCCTGAGGGTTTAAATGATTAGAAAATTCAAAGAATAATGTTTAAAGAAGGAAGGTATTGTTTGAAATTAAAATCTTTTACCAATAAAAGCTCTTCTAGATACGTTTTTTAAATTCTTGATTTGTTTGGTGTAACCTCAATCACTGCCCACCGAGACAAGAATCTACTGGAAAGAGTTGTATCGCCTTCTTTGTAATGTCTTACATAAAATAATACGAAATTCAAAACCACATCAGAGTCATCTCCCTATCCTCCTATCCATCAAATACACTGTTATCTTTAGGATTAGAGAACTGTAGAGAATGCAGTCATAGTTAAACGTTTTCAAAATGGTCGCACTTGTTATTTAATCATTATTTTTTTAAATAAACTTATAATTTACGTTGCTTAATGTCATGCATAGTGAAGTCATGAAAAATCATTGAAAATTTGATGGCCTAGTAATATCATAGATGATTTAATTAAATACTGCACTTAGAACACACCATGGCCTTTGGCTTAACGGAGAATTTTTTTTGGTGAGTCTTTTTATAAGCCTAGAAAAAAATAAAGTGTCCGACCTTAAAAAAAAGGTTTAAAGTGCGAAATCTCCTATTTACGAACCCTTTTTCGGATATTGTGAAATTGTTCATTGTGGCAAATTAAGTTTTTTTAAATATCACTAGAAATGTATTAATATTTATGCCTGAGTTTTACAAAATTAAATAGAATATGCATTTTGGTGATGTTTTTTTTTTTTGCGTGAATCGAAACGTGAGGCCGGTGTTAAGAGGGAATTTCAACCTTGTCGCCACCTGCATAAGGAGCGGGTGAATTTGTTCGAATTTTACGATGTGGATCCCCTTAAGACCAAACGTGTATTTGACGTACTTTCGTGGTGTGTTTATACATACTTTGTGATGTTGACTCCGTTTAAATATAGCTGTGGGGTCCGTTATAAGAAGTCCATTTCCGATTTATGAATGTAATTACTTTTAAACGAAGTGATGGTAGAAAAAGTCTGGGACGGCCGAGGAAGACATAGCATGATCAAGTTAACCAAATGCTTGAGTCGGGCCATGTCAGAATTAAGAATAAAAGAAGAGTAGGCATGAGACGAATGAAGCAAGGAGTGTGTGACAAGACTAAGTCCGTCCTCTCTGCCCACCCCTGCGGGAAAACGGCGTGAAGGTTAGTTAGTTTTGATTAGATTTTTGGCACTTTAGTATTTTGCCATTTGCGATGTGTGGTAGAGTTATGGGAGATGTACGACGCATGCGCAGACGGGATATTGTTGATGATGTTTGACCATGTGTATTGAGATAAAATACCTTGATAAATTTATCGATGACCACGTAATATGTTTTTTAGAATGAAGAGGTACGATTTCTGTTTTGAATAGGGTTTTGGATTAGGAGTACCTTCACTATAGTGAAAAAGTGCTTTTATGAAATTGGTAAACTAAAATAAAGTATCTAATAATCACAGTCATAATACCGGAGTCCTTTTTTAAAACCACACTTTCGTATTATGTTATTGTGAAACGTACATTATCCTCAGGACTTCATTTACCATTGCGTTATCCTTATGAGATTATTTATACGCCTCACATTATTATTGTTGTCGTTATAAATAAGAAGTATCCCCGTTGTTGCCTTAAATGTTGTGCCTCCGTAAAAATAAACAAAGGGCAACGGAGCCTGTAATATGAGAGGACTGAGGAGCGAGGAGTGGGAGACTGGGATAGGCTGGGAGCAGTGGGAGCCCCGCAGTTTAAAGGGTATTAAGCGGCGGCCGCCGCTGGCGATTTACAGGGAGCATTTGCCAACACAGCCTCTCTGCCACTGCCTCACAGCCTCACAGCAGAGTTATGAGCTGAGTTTTCAGTGTGCATTTTCAAATAAATTACGGCAGAGGTGGAGAAATTGTGATAGTGAAAGAAGTTGATTTATAAATATGAACCAACAATATGGCGTCCTGCCATTTTGTTTTAGTTAAAACATTACTTCAAAGCTTGATAGCCGATTTATTTATTCATTTACCAACTCTTCATAAAAAAATTATCATACCTACATATATATATGCTTTTCATGTACTTTTCATGTAGAAGGACAGTTAAAAAACACATGATTTTGCATTACTTCTCATTGCATCGCCTCAAGATATATTACAATAAATGAGAAATTGTAAAGAATGTACATATACAAGTATAGGAAATAACAAATAGTACACGTAATTAACCAATTGTATATGAATGATTTTAACAAATACTGAAGATGACAATCTCTATCAAACATGCAAGAAGTAACAGGTTGATAGGTAAAGTAAAAAAAGTAATGAGGGCAGTTTTGTAACTATTTTGTAACATGTGTTAAAAGATATTTGCAAATGAGGTTGCTAGACGAAAATCCTTGCGTTGACCCAGAAATTCCAGACTGCGTAAGTTTTTTCATGATGCTCCATCAAAGTTTCGATGCTTTTGGTGCAAAAAACCTTTTTTTTTAACATTTAGGATATACATTTTAAGCAATTTTTTTATTTTTAATAATTAGGATATACATGAAAAACTAAAAATGCATTATTAATAAAATCAAAGCTCTTCGAACCATCTTATAAATTTGTGTAATATTCTGTCTGAAAATACATTTGTAAATGATTTTGTTTACAATGCCTGGATTTTTCGTGTAAATGGTTGCGCAACTCTGAATTAAGGATATTTTGTATTTAGTAAATCATTTTTATATCTTTTGACTCCTGAGAACTTTTAGAATATTATGTTTCATTATTCTAGAAAATATACTAATAAGTAAGTACATCGTAACATAAACCTTTAATAGTTACCAACGCTTCGCATCATGTGCACCTCAGATGAAATTTAAATATGTACTTGTCTTTTCATAACTAATATAGTTAGCTATTATATATGCGGTTCATCCACTCTGTTTACCTCTGAGCCGAAACGGTGTGATGGTTAGCTACTTATTTTTGATGTTATTCTGTCAATATAATAATTTCGTAAAAGGCATGTAAGGTTTCTGAGACCTTTCAAATTAAATGCATAAATCTCCTTTCGATTTGCATTTTTATTTTAAATTTAAAAATATGTGTTTTTAAATATAGGAAAACGAATTATATATTTAATTTGAACGGTCCTTATAGTTTCCCATGGAATTATAAATAAATTTATTATGTACTACATTATTACTTCCTACCGTCATTTAAGAAAAACATTAATGGTGACTTAATCAATTCGCACTCACAACTCTCCACTATATACCACAATTCAAACAAATGGGCACACATACACCTACACACCATATGTTTTTTTCAAAACCTTAAAATATGATTATTAACCATGTATTTCTGAAGAGGAGCCGAAAGTTAAACCTATCTCCTGATTATAATACCTTAATAACTAATTCACCAATGGTTACAAAAAGATTGCGCATGTAATGACCATAGATTAGGTACATTTTCTTACAGTAACGAGCACAGAGTTTGTAATCAGGATAGGCAGTAGGAAAAACAGTTTTTTTTGGTCATAACACACTGTCCTTTTACTATTTTACACATACAGCACAACAAACAAAAATACATTTGAATAAGAATGATAAAAATGAAGATAAAAATTTTATTGACATGTCTCTTGATACCTTCATGGTTTTTTTTATTGAAGATGAGAGATATGATTTTGTAGCAAGATACCTCGTGATATGCTGTGCTGAGCCAACACTTCTGTTCTGCTATGTGGTATGCATAGCAGATCGTGGTGCCACCCCTAGCAGTACTTGTTTGGTACAACGAATTTATAGGACTCCGGGAGGCAGGAATTCATATCAAATTATGTATGATTTTGTGCGCTGTTACAGTTCTCACTAAAAAAAATTTTTTACACCCTTTGTGCTAGCTTTCGCTAAGAATGGCTAAGCCCTCTGACGGCCTCCATGATCGAGGGTTAAGGCTCTCGACTACGAATCCGAAGGTCGCGGGTTCAAATCTCGGCGTGCGCAAGTAAATTTTATTTAATTAATTGTGCTATTTCACAATTAAGTCCTTTAAAAATAATACATATTATTTTTGCGTACGTTCCAGAGTGGAAGATACTCTCAGTATCGTCCTGGTGAAAGGCCACCATTCAGCGTAGAAACGTTTCTCGTAATGGCTTTTAGCCGTGTTTGGTGACCAGATCTGAATAGCCAGGTATTTTCCTCTTCTCCTTTCCCTCTCCAATACATTCAGCCTCACAACATTCCCCGATTGGGGGATGCCATAGTCTCACTGGCTCCAGACGGTTGGGAGTATGTACGGTATTCATATAAATAAAAAGGCTGCTGGCTATTAAAGCGGATATTGTTTGAGATAACCTAATATTCAATTAACCGGTTTATACATACATATTAAAAGCCTCGTATAAATAAAATTTCCACATTTTTTCGGCTAAATAAACACAGGCAGAATTTTGAAAAGAAAGCCTACATGATATAATCATTATTTTGTTAGTAAAGTTGTTCTAATTAATATATGTACCAACAGATGGCAGTGATTGCTACATTTGCTAGCATTGCCGAAAAGCACTGCTTGACAATGACACTGAAGAGTCGTCCGTTGAGGCCCATTACGCACACATGTGCGTTTGAATGCATAGAATAGATCCAACATTTGCATATGATTTGTGTACGTCATTTTGCATACGTAGCTCCCGCTTTTAACTCTTACAATGTTGTGATTGGTGTGTCGAGCGTGCCGCTGCGTTTCGTGGTTGATAATTCGCAGGTATTTTTGAAATTGAAGATTGATTTCTTGCATTCACTTTGTACACCTTAATAATTTTTTTATGCGAGTAGCGTAGGGTAGGCAGTTCTAACGTGTCTATAAGAACGGCACGCCTTCGCATAATCTCTACAGTACAGTACTACCTAAGTAATTAGGACTATAATATAACAAGCAATTAAAAATCGATCAGCTTCTCACATGATTCCTTTATCTAAATTTACCCCACCCACACATTTTCCGGTTAATCCGAGCCTCAGATAATGCGGCATAATCGAGAGCGTCCAGTAAATAAATTCAGGAACTTTGGTCCGGTCGGAAGCTTCGAAAATGTTTCGGTCAGCCCCGCGTTTCCCAGCTTTTATTTAATACCCTCAGCGTGAAATGTTTTATATCATTAACCGGGGAAGTTGCTTATTAATAATGTGTGGGGGAGGTCGGCCACCTTACTAATTAACCGAAAGTTGTTTAGTTCTTAATCATATGCGAGTTTTAATTCAATTCAAAGGTTATAATGGGTAATACGTAATATTAATAATCATGCTCGTATAAAATGTGATATACTTATGAAATGTGTAAAAATTTTCATGTTTGCTGACTTTTTAATTTTTTTTTTCAATTTTTCACCAGGGCGATACTGAGAGTATCTTCCACTCTGGAACGTACGCAAATATAGTATATATTATTTTTAAATGAATTAATTGTGAAACAGCAAAAATAATTTAAATATATTTACTTGCGCACGCCGGGATTGGAACCTGCGACATTCGGATTCGTAGTCGAGAGCCTTACCCCTCGACCACGGAGGCCGTCAATACGTATGATAACTTTAGAATATTATTCCAATAGGTACCGATGGTTTACTAAACGTATCAAAGTAGGGTAACACACTAAAAAACATAGTTAAAAAAAAGTTTTCTCTCTTTTGCACTCATCAGAACATTTTGACCTAAGACCACATGCCTACTCACTATAATTACCACCTGATATCGCTCAAACAGATACATAGAAATAGTGTTATGGATTTATTGAATTAATGAAAAATATCCGATAAACAATAAGCCTTTTCATATTTTTTACTTGCCAATATTCTTGATTTAAATCACAGTTGAAAATAGTTTGTTTTACCCTCAGATCATAGAATATATAGATATATGCTGTGATCCGTTTTTGCTATGCGGCCTAGTGTCGTCCATTTTTACGCGATAGTACCCGCCCCTTTCCACACCTACACACCAAGCGTATCAATTTAGTTGGCACTAAAACTCCCGTTCGTACACATCCCGATAACATCACTACATTCAAATGAAAGACCATAGAACTGCCGCGACCACGAATCGACATTTATAAATAACAATCGATTTTTTTAATAAATTAATTCAAGATTAGATTTCACTTAAAAGAGAGTTATTTTTCTCCGAACAAGCAAAACAGAATAAATGTGATCTAGATTCTAAACATGTTTACAGTACCCCCATTTGTAACAACCCGTATCGATTGTTTAATACCTATAATTAGATAACTAAATTCCGTCCGTGTAATTTTTTTGGCTTTGTCCAATAATTTGTAATAATGTTTGTAATATGTTTTTTGTTGTAGTCAAAATCCATAAAACAAGAATTTTTATTTTGTTTATTTATCTATTAGTTTACAATTAATATTTTTTTTATAATAATATCAACTAATTTGAGCATCACTGGGTACTCCACAGGTGTTGGGGCCTTTATTTTGCTCTTTCATAAGATATTTTATTTAGGCTAAGTATTTCTACAAATGAGTAAAAAAATAAATTCACATAAATATATACGATTAGTAAGTAAATGTTACAAATGTTAATTAATAGAAAAAAAAAGTAATTGCGATACTACAGCTATGTTTAATAAGGTTGTTAAATTATAAAGTCGTTCAGGACTGTGATTTGTATAGAGCAAAAAACTACCAAGGATTGAAAAAATATTATTAAAATAAAAATATATTATTTTCACACCTCAGAGCTTATTATGTCAGTTCTCAACAACAAGGAGTTGTACACCTCAAATAAAGATTAAAATTAAAATAAAATAAAATGGATAACCTTATGTTACGGTTATGAACAGAAGAAAACAAAATTCTGGGAAATACAGAAAATGCAAACTAAAGACATGAACATTTTAATAGTCGGTACCAGAAAAAAGTTAACGCAATCAAAAATGTCTTATTTTCACTGATATAAAAAAAATCACTTATGAATAAATAAAGTTATGTCCGTTTTGGAAAACGTGAATATGGAAGCAAGGGAACTAACTAGTAACTCGGATGTCAATAAATCTATATTCATGAAGGAACAAAAAAAATCTCTGGACTTGCGACTTTGGCCTTAACCCTTCGTTGTTATTCTCAAAAAAACTTAAAACAAAAATACGGAAGACCAAATTCGAAACTTGCCTTTCCCATATACGCAGCACAAAAAAGCGAAACATAACTTCAAGGAATCTCCGGTGACGCTCATGTTTAAAGCAAATTCTACACCATACCTATAAGTAAATTTGTAGTCTTGCAATGGATGAGATGGCCATGACACGGCGTATTGAGTGATGTGGTCACTGATTTCAAAAATTTGTGGACATCGAAAGCAAAAAAGTTGTTTTTTTTTTTTTTAAATTTGAAGTAAGTAATATTTGATAATATTATTATTAATTTCTCCAAGTATTTTAGTTTTTTAAAAAATTATTATGACAACTGTTTCGGCGTTTATCGCCATTTTCAAACTCATAAACGTAACAATAAATGAAATTAAATAAATAAAGCTATTTCAACCAACGTGAATGGTGGTCACACGTCAATGGTCCCTTACACGCCCCCTTTGATACCTGTAATAAATTTCTTAAATATAAATTTTTTTTTGCTCTATCAAATCATCGTCCATTTTAAGTGAGGATGAAGTGATATTTTCATTAAAAACCCTCCAAAAAGACTCGATTCAAAATATAAACAGGATGTTGATTTCCGGATTTCAGGCAGAATTGTTCATAAACAATTTGTTTATTAGGCGGAATAAAATAAAGGATTAATGGTGACATCACACTCAAGCAAGTCACGTGACAAAGTGACGTAATAATAATTGACTGAGTTCCTCACGCATGAACATTTTTGGGGTTTATTGAGTGGCATGAAGGGGGGTGATTATGATTTGTTTGAATGATAATTTATAAAACCGACTGACGAGGGTTTTTTGTTATCTGATCAAGCGGGTAGCTACCGAGTGTTTTTTTGTGGTTTTGTCATTTTCGGGGCATTGGGCCAAGGCAATTTTTGCACGGGAAGTCACATGATTGAGTGACACATTTATTTAATCATTGAACTGTTGATCTTTATTTTTGGCACCCTCCTTAAGACTTGACCTTATTGACGAATTATGTGAGAGAACCTACTTTGCCTCTCTTGGTACGGGTCTCAGGGGTAGGGGTAAGGGTAGTGATAGGGGTAGTGGTAGGGGTAGGGGTATGGGTAGGGATAGAGATAGGGTTAGAGGTCGTGGTAGAAGTAGTGTTAGAGGGATAGTGGTTGGGGGGCGGGAGTGGGGGTGAGTACCAAAAGGTACTAAGTCCGTGGCTATACCGGCTTCCTTTCAAATCTATATGGAAGGCATTTCTAGTGTGTATTCTTTATTCTATATTTATACTCGTAGGTATAAAACGATATGTATATTTGCCATACGACTACCGTGAAGGTGAAAAGAAACATCTCAACCGTCCTAAGATGTCGTCAGAACCAAAGAGTCGACGGCCTCCATGGTCGAGGGGTAAGGCTCTCGACTACGAATCCGAAGGTCGCAAGTAAATTTTATTTAATTAATATGTGTCGTTTCACAATTAGTTAATTAAAAATAATACATAGTATATTTGCGCACGTTCCAGAGTGGAAGATACTCTCAGTATCGCCCTGGTGAAAGACCACCATTCAGAATTGAAACGTTTTTTGAAATGGTTTTTAGCCGTGTTTGGTGACCAGATCTGAATATCCAAGTATTTCCCCACCTTCCTCTTCCCTTCTCCTTCCCTTTCCCAATACCTTCAGCCTCACAACATTTCCCAATTAGGGATGCCATAATCTAACTGGCTCCAGACGGAAAAAAGAGTCAAACGATAAAATTAATTATCTCAGAATATGGTGTAGAATCATCCCCTTTCGGAAAGTGCCACCAATTTCTGAACACCGTTGGGAAATACCCTCTGAGCGGAAACTGTAGATTGTTTGAAGAGGCGATATGTTAATACGGAAGAGAAAATAAAATAATGTCTGCTGAAAAACGCCTAGGGTATAAGGGATCGTTTAAAAAATATTTAATAAAACACGATAATACACAACAATAGGGCGAAAATCTCAAAGAAACCATGTGTAATTTTCATACCTATGACATGTTATACAACAGAATCACACGTGTTATTTACATTTATCGGAGCATATTTTTCGATTTTTTTAAGTGCATAAAACTTTAAGTTTTAAGGGGAAGTTACTGTTATAGACACTGCTGAAAACCAACTGCGCTCCGGACTCTGGAATGAAAAGCTGATCATTGACCTTTTTATCATTTACTAAAACTATATAATATGTTAAAATAAAATATGTGAAATAACAGCTTATTAACAAATAAATTCGACTCCTCTTCCATAAATTATCGTAACTTCAAAATCGGAACTATACACCTGAGTGGTTTGAAGAGACAGAAGCTTGGTGTAAGCTGAGCCTTTGATCATTTTGCACCGAATTTGGGACGTAATTGACAATAAAGGTCCCAAATTTAGTGCAAAACAATTAAAAAATCGACTTGCACCGAACTTCTGCCTCCTTAAACCACTCCCTTATAAACTTAAGATTTGAAAGTTACGGTATTTTACGTAGGAGGGGTCAAAATATATATAGAAATTCTGATTACGGAGGCTTAATCAGAAGAACATTTCCTACCTACTTAAAGGTTGATTGATTCTAGTTAAGGACCGCCTTCCACGTATACACAATATCAAAATATTGAATCATCTTCTATCGCACCATCCACATAAAACGAATATTATGGTGCATCCATTGTTTGAGAAGTTTATTCCCAGTAATCCAGTTATTATACGCTGGGTCGTGGTGCAGTTAACTGCTCAATCGTTTGTTTACTTAATAACTGATATTAACGCGGAACCCACAACGCAATGGTTAAATAATTGCTTAATAACTGCCCTGAAAGGAGATTAAGATATTACTTCAGTTCGAACGTAGCATTCTGTAGCCAGTTCTTATTATAAAAGACAATAAATAATGCATATTAAATATTTATTTAAGATTTAAACGTGGACTTTTTTTTACAGTAACTCCACAGAGGAGATCCTGGGGGAATTAATTTTCTGTGTGTAGGGTCTTTTAGAGGATATGAAGGAGTGAACTTGGGTCTTGAAGAGACAACACAGAATAGAGGAAACACACAGACCGGCAGATCATTCCACAGCCGAGCTGTTGAACATAAGAACGATTCGTAGAAGCGACCCGTTCTCATCTGACAAATGTCAACTGTGCGCAAATGTTAGGCGCGCGATTGGTGTTTCCCGACTAAGCATCGGTGCCGAAGGGATCAATAACGCTAGTTCATCAGAGCATCTTCCATTGAAATACCGGTAGAACAAGGACAGCATTCCCACCTGACGTCTGTGCTCCAAAGATTGCAGCCTGTTTGTTAACATAGGCGAATCTATCAAACAGATCGCCCGTTTCTGCAGAGTCAAGGGTTTTTTTCCAGATATTTTGGGGCTCCCGACCAGAGGTGGATGCCAAATTCTACAGTGGTGCGAACTTGCGATTTGTATATGGTCAGCAGTTGTGTATTATTAATTGTTAAGTTTTGGTTTATTTATTCATTTGATTTAAGTTTTCATTT
This sequence comes from Halesus radiatus, assembly GCA_022606495.2. Taxonomy (NCBI): domain Eukaryota; kingdom Metazoa; phylum Arthropoda; class Insecta; order Trichoptera; family Limnephilidae; genus Halesus; species Halesus radiatus. The sequence goes on from JAHDVE020003502.1 coordinate 88,847, forward strand.
ATTTATTTATTTTGGCTCTCCAACAGAATACACTACATAATTATTATAGTAATTGATACATTTTCAATATGGTTATGGTGATGATTCCAGTACTATGTGAGTACACAATTCATTTTAATATTCACTGTGCAGCACTATGTTAAATCACAAAGAGGTACATGAACACAAAAAGGAGCAATAACTATTAAAAATAACTTTGTAATCACCACTTTATTAAAATATACAAATCGACATGTTTCGAAAGCGAAGTTTTCCTCATCAGGAATATACAGAGTACTAAAAAAATAGTAATGTCAAGTATAGACAATTTTTTTATTATTTTATTGAAGTTTAAAAACATTATTGTAATATTTAATCATTGAAGAAGATAATATTAACATAACCTAAATGAAACATGAAACCGAAAAAAACAACAAAAAATAAAAATTGTACATTGTAATCATCTTAAAGATAGCTGCCAAAAATATGGGATTAAAAATAGAGGATGATATTGACAAAGTCTTGAATTTGAAATATGATATCGATGAAGATGACACAAATTGAACTAGTCTCATTAGCTATGTTGGTTAAGCGGTTGTCCCGGAAGACAGAGGTCCTGGGTTCGAGTCCCAGATGCGACTCGGATTTTCTCGGTTTCATGTTTCATTTAGGTTATATTAATATTATTTTCTTCAATGATCAAGTATAGACATTTATCATCAATAAGTCAAACATCGTGACTAAGTTTACAGGCAAAGGCTAAACCGGAGTTATAATACTAAATTAAATGATGATCACTCAAATCGTCGAAGAAGTCGTCCTACCAATCACTAGTTCGGATCCACGGACCAGGTCCCTGCAGCAATGTCAATCGAAGACTGACGGGGCCGTCTCTCTCTCCGCTGTCTGTCAAATAACTCTTCTTCCTTTTTTAGATTATAGCTGTAACTCACCGACATTATGACGTCGCCTGTCTATAGCACAGTAACCAGGGTGTCGAGTAGTTTTTAATCCGTTACAATACATGTTGTTCATGATTTTAACGAAATAAATTTTATCAGATATTTGTCTGCTTTTGGTGAGTTAGACTTCTCTACAGTTAGTCTTTCAGCTTAGTTGTCAAGATTCCGATATTCTCCCGATTTGTGAACTAGTATTCTCGCTTATTTTTTTAACAGACTCCACCTTACTGCTATGAATCTCGTAGTGCGAGGACCAAATCACGGAGTCGTTATCTAATGGCCGTTCTTCCCAACCCTACTGAGCAACTGTACAGTCGAAATTTTGCCTCAACACTCAAAATGCACAAATTCGCTCTTCTCAACGAAATTCTCAAACGAATTTACGATCAATTTAGATTAAGTTCCTCTCAGTAGTAGACTAGTTATAAAAAGTGTCAACAGGGTGAACAATACCGAAATGTCAAATTTCATTATTAGTTTACGATCTTTTTTACGCGATTCGAATATTGAATGACAAATATATATTTCCGTTTTCGAATATCAAAACATGTTTTTTGAATGTTTTAAATAAAACTGCAGAGACCCCAACTTATTTTACTAATTATAAGCTACGTTTTGTCTTGTTTTTCCACTCATCGAGAAAGGTCAAATGTCAAATCTACGAAACGATGAATGTGATTTGCGGCATTATCAAGAGTCAATCTAACACTTCATTTTCAATATATTTTTAACGCACACGTTCGTGATGTATAAAATGCTCAATCGATATGAAATCTAAAATAAAAAAAATAATAAGAAGTTAACCGATTGAACTATATCGAGTTTCATCCAGTTTGGTGCCGAATATTTGACGTATTCATAATAAATACAATATTTATTCATTTATGTAAATTTTACATTGAAAGTTTTTACTTTGATATCACTTTGTTGTTTTAAAATTGGGAGGCTACTGTTTTATCGAGTATGAATGTGGGCGGATACTGTTTTATAATGAGCGGGCACCTGCATAGACAATTTACGATAAAAAATGCTAGGAAAGAGGCAAATAGAGCGAATACTTAACAAAATACTGATCGGTGACTCAGAACTTATTCGAAAAGTTGGAAAGAACGACCGTGTACCTCTTATATAATTATGAGTAGTACAAGATTCTGGAGCTTCTGATTTCATGAAATTCCATGCTAAAGTTGATAACATCATTCTTATTGTTACCCTGGTGGTGGATGCCAAAAAAATATGGCACGACTGAGTGCATCGACAAATTATATCAGGAGGGAATTTGGATATCGAGGAATTACGTAGCGAAGTCATACGTCTCGAGCCAGCGCTGATATTCAATATTTTTTTCCAATCGGAACACTTGACTCAGTTTGATGAGAAATTTGCCCAACAAGCCATTACGTCGTATCGCAGTAGGGGTAGAGAGCAATGGCGTGCAGTTAATAAAGGCTGAGTAGCCTACCCTATGAGAAACCGAACCAAATAAGGAAATTTAACAATAATAGAAAAAATCGACAAATATCTGATAAAAATGTATTATTCCATGAATTTGGCCACAACAATCAGCGGATAAGTCATATATGTAAGTCACTTGTTATGAGTCTCAATAGAAAGATAATCTCAGTTGCTCGCTAAAGCCTCGGTTGAAAGTCACTAGTTATGAGTCTCAATAGAAAGATAATCTCAGTTGCTCGCTAAAGCCTCGGTTGAAAGTCACTAGTTATGAGTCTCAATAGAAAGATAATCTCAGTTGCTCGCTAAAGCCTCGGTTGAAAGTCACTAGTTACAAATCTTAGTCGTAAGGCATCAGTTATAAGTTTAAATAAATTCGTTGATTTTCCAATGAAAACGACGCTATAGAAGTATTTCAATTATTAAAGTAAAAATAATTCATTTTCAATTATTCCACGAAAAACTACACATAGCCTCCTTTTGGTCAAAGAATGATGAACGCCACTGGTAGACAGACAGGATATATGTAAAACGTATGATACATGTTCTGACTCTTTACATATTCCGCCTCAAGTATTTGATTCGCTTGATTGAGTCATGTCTTCATAGGGCAAAGATTATCAACCCGTCAATCGCGGAGCAAATTTTGGACGATTTTAAAAATTACGATTGTGAATTTTCAAAATAATAATTGTTTCCGTATTTCAATTACAGCAAAAAATATATCCTGGTCGTAGGACAAATTAGTTTTGCTAGATTCGTGCATATTTGTTAAGGGTCAGCACTAAAAAAAATGTCCATAAACATCACTGCGCAGGTTGCTAACTCAAGCAAAAACCACAAATGATTTATCTTTATATTCTAATATTACACTTGAATTAAACTGTAAAATAAATGGAATAAAAAAGCGATTTAATAGTCAAAGCTTTGAAGAACTGAAAAAAGGAACAACAACAATTGATCCCCGTGAAAGCTGTGGCAAAAAGTAGCTCCCAACCTTAAAAAGGTTGGGAACCCTTGTCCTAGGGCGTCTCGAACTCTTTCTTCCATTCTATAGGGGTCATATTATTATGTTATTTTCTTGACACTCTCATCTCAGTATACTCGTCGAACATGTCCAAACCACCTTAGGTTATTGATTGTTTTTGCGTTTATTTCGTAGAAATCCATTTAATTTTTAAGAAATTTTATATAAATCAAATATAAAAAAGTTATTATAACTAAAATACTTGCAGAACTTAATAATAACATTATAAAATTTGATTTACATAAAAAAATAAAAAAATAGTTTAGTTTACTTTTCGTAATCTTTTTTTATTATGCGAAAATCATTCGTACATCGTAATTCCTCATTCGTAAAAGTCATTTATCGTAAAATGATCGAAAATCAAAATTTTAGACATTTAAAAGTAGACACAAATTGAGGACGCTTCGATCAGTCAAAACGTTTTACATGGCAACACAAAGATGGCTCATAGGAAAATCAAAGTAAGTTTTGAAGAACACAATTGTTCAAGTGCTTAAGTTTTACTTTAACTAAACGGTGTTCAGAAATTAGTGGCGCATTCCGAAAAGAAATGATTCCACATCATATTCTAAGATAATTTTGTTTGAACTTTTTTTTATTGTTTAATGCTTTGCAAGGAAGATAATTAGACGGAAAGGCGTTTGTCCAAATTTCTGAAATTTTATGTAATACATGTGAATAACTAAATCAAATAATTAAATAAATAAAATCAAAAATATAATTTGAAAAAAAAACGTTTAAATATGAATTATGATGTTTTCCTCTGTTTCTTTAAAACGAACTGTCAATCGCGAATATGTGAGAACATTTCAATTTTAAAACATTTCAAGAAAAAAGTTAATATATTGGTGTTGCCGTAATGACATTTTATAGTTCCAAAATAATAAACATCTACAATTCAATGCCAAGCAATAATATGCTTTGTATATCCTTACCTAAATTTAGAAATGCATAAATTCGCTTTCAAGATTTTTTTTTCAAAACGTTATTGCTGAAACTAAAACTTAAATGCCGCAGCACCGGCGTTATTTTGATGTATTTAATTTTAATTTATTTTATTATTTTGTCTTATGTGTGATGTATCTTACCTACTATCTTATTAAGATCTTATTTTTTTTTTTTAACTTTTGTACATATTTTTTTATTACTATTGGATGTATATTTTGTATGGAATGTGTGTGACTGCACTAACCTCCCGACATACCGGAATAAACACTTATTATTATTATTAAAACAATGATGCTTTCTTCACGTACCGGTGCTGTATTTTTAAAATATTTCATTGATGGGAACGACAGGATTGTGCGATCCAGTTTGCACCGACTGAACTCGAGCACTGCCAAATATAAAAATACACGAGTATCTTACATATGCTGTCTTGGGAAAGTGCAACTAATATGTGCATAGACTCACTAGTGAAAGCACAAAAGATAATAATCAAAATTATTCTTCTAGTCCAATCTTTACACATTTTGCTGATATTTTCAAGCTTTTAGAATTTACGGCAATTGGACAACCTAGGCTAAATTTGCAATCCTTCATCTCTTCAAATCTAATCTTCATATACCCCTACAATCCCAATAAATTATTTTAACAACATTCTTAATATCCCATTAAAATATACCACCCATATTAGAGAAAGATATTTTAAACCCTGTGCAATTAAACTATATAATAACATGGCTACATCTTAGAAACAAATAAGAGAGAATGCACCAACACATTTAATAAAACTTAAAAACTCAATCTGGATAAAGACAGAGGGACAGATTTTTTTAAAAACTTAATTACACGAAATTGATAAATTGGTTCAATAGGGAAATAACTCAAAATTTCTGGGTATTGAGTTAATGATGAAAAATTCTAAAGAAACTCTTCCTTCTCATATTTTAATAAAAAAATAAGTCAGATAAGTCTTTATGGAATTATAATGAAATCAGCACATTCTTAGTTTAATGGCGAAACATGTCAAATGTTTCAGAATGGAACTTAAAAAATGTAGCCATTTACACCTATGATATGATAGGTTGATAAATTACTTACATGTTGCATCTATTGTTATGTTATAGGTGGACAAAATAACTTAATACATCGGAGCGATGTCTTTATGAAAAAAAATTCAAACACAGTTTCCTCAAAATTAGGTATTTTGGAACCACGAAACCGAAAAAACAACAGAAAATAAAAAGAAAAATGGAGGATAATATTAACAAGTCTTGAACTTGTCGTATGATATCGGTGGAGATGGCGTAAATTGAACTGGTCTCATTATCTCAGTTGGTTAAGCGGTTACCCCGGGTAGGTAGAGGTCCTGGGTTCGAGTCCTAGATGCGACTGAAAACTTTTTATTTTTGTTTCAAATTTGTTTTTTTTTTTTTTTTCGTTTTTTCGGTTTCGTGGTTCAGTTGGGATGAGTGAATATTATCTTCTTCAATGATTAAATAATACAATGAGGTTTACAAACTTTAATAAGTTATAAAAAAATAAATTGAATACCTCAGTATAAGTTTTCCTAGTGCGGCATTCACGATACGCTATTATATATTAATTATTTACAGTAGATACACATCAATCTATATAATTAAATATTATTGCTTATATTATAAAATTTGTCTATAAATAAATAAGACACTAATAAATTAAAAATTAAAAAAAAAACAATATAACACATTCTGTTGCATTCTATACTAGTTCCCACTTGTTCGGGGAATCGACTAGATGGAATATAATAGTTAAACTTCATTTCAAAGCATTAGAATCATAACACAGTAATGGGGCTATTTTCCTATTCTCATTAGGGTTCCTACTAGCAATTTTTGTCTTCAAAATAGAAACCGAATTTTCATTACGTACAAGCTGATATGTACCCGGCCTTGCTAGTGTTTTTCTTTTTTTTTTGGACTAAAGTTACGAAGCTGTGAATTCTTGCTTGTTTGTTGTTTGGGTGCCATAATTGATTTGAAAGCGAAAGTAATGCCTAGTGACGACTATTACTATCTATAAACAAAGAATCATTCATTTGAAAATATTATTTAATTTCAAACATTTATTTTTTCAAAAATATCTAAATAAAAAAGTTCTCAAGTAAGTACCTACTAGTGTTTTCCGTTTTCAAAATATTCTACGCCAACAAACCTTCTTCTTTTGAATACGTAATCTATGGCTAACCAGAGTGGAATATCTTTGGGCTAACGTCAAAACAACATTGCGGGTTCAGTGTTTTTCATACTAATGTTAAAACGTTAGGGTAACTGTTTTACATATTGGATTTCATTCAAACTAATTTCTCAACTTTCCCGGCACTAATAAGAACAAACTATGTTATTTTCAGGGAAACCAGTGGTGTAATTTTCGTGAAAATCGATGATAGACAAACAAACACTCATTTTTATATATAGAGATATTCACGTCTCGTTAGCACTATTCGACACGTAAACGAACATTAAATACGGTTAAAATCAACAGCACTCATGATTATTGCCGTTATTACGCGATTAGCGCTAAATGTCTACAGTGTATAGAGAAATGGAGAATTTTAATGATGTTTTGTTTGATTTTGAGGGATTTCAATAAAACAAGATAGATTTTTCATGGAAATACATATAAATAGGTGTTATGAATATTTTTGATAACCTTGAGAGTTTTTGGAAAACGTTCTATTTTACGGAATGCTATAATTATAACAATTATCCCCTTTCTATTAAGTGCTGTTTAGAATTGCCTTCCCACTATTCGACATTCCGTCTCTTCTGTCTGAAATATTCCCATTTAAATATCATATTATCACGCCGTTTCCTCGCAGGGCTGTCAAACAACTTTTTCTTGGCACACTCCTCGTTTCATTCATTGTATCATACGCACTCTGTTATTCTGACTTTTGACATGACCCGACTCAAGTATTTGATTCACTTGATCGATCCACGTCTTCCTCGGGCGTCCACGACTTCTTCTACCATTCAATTTCACGTTACATATTCTACTTACACTCATTTCTTCGTTTATCCGCTTTACATGCCCAAACCATCTATGCGTTCCTTTCATAATTTATTTAATTACTTATTTATTTATTATTCTGGTAGATGTAGTTCAGTGGATTAGAGCGCAAGGTCCCGGATAGACCTTTGAAGTCCTGGGTTCGAGTTCCAGTTGCTACCGTTATCTTTTTTACTTTTCTGTGTCTTTTCGGTTTCATGTTTCATTTTGAGAGTTGTTAATACTATCTTCACAGATTAAACATATATTACAAAGAGGTTCATAAGCTTCAATAAGTTATTCCAAAATTGAAAATAATTTTTAAATCAGCACCGCGTCATCAGCATGCAAAATACACCGATTGCATGTTAATATTTTTATTTTTGCAACATGGTAGAATTCCATAGTGATGATTGAATAAAACACCAATCTGAAGATAGCCTTCACGGGCTGAAACCGGTCACGCTCAAAAATAAATGTGGAATAAAGTTAAAAAGTGTATTTTATTTAATCATCACGATTGAATATTATTATAGTAAATAATAGTAAGTTCGACTTTCCCTATCTTTCTCTACTGAAACAATGGGCATGGCCAATGGACCACATTGAAAAAATGACCCCATGAAATGGTGGGTGAAATCCATACCAAACATTCTTAAATTCATTTTATTATAAACGTTAAAAAAAAACAGACCAATAATGCTTGTAATAATCTTACAATATTTGCGTCAAATTGAGTACTGTGGCGTTACTGAAATTCAGCTGTTTCAATCATCAGAGATATGATGAAAACGAACATTTTATTTCTCAAATATTTATCAGAATTTATCATTTGTCGAGGTAGAGTATTTTTTCTCATTTGCGGAAGAGGAAAAAGATTTCCTTTCTATTTAGGAAATCAGAATGCTATAAGCAAACAAATTCGAGTGAAAAAATACAAATGTAATTTTCCTCGAGAATAAGCCAAGGGACGATCGTTACAAAAAACGTTAAAATAACTTTCTTAAACTATATGAAAACTTACTACAATTGCTTTAGAAAATTTATTGTGAAAATTCTAACGCCTTTCATGGGTAGTTTTATGTAAATTAACCCTTAAAAAGGTTCCGAGTAAAGTGTGTTTACGATGAATCAAGACAAATACTGAAAAACATCCGCAAAAAACGGGTATTTTGTATAAAAAAAAAACAGATTCGTAACGTTTTTAGCGGAGCTTGTAAAATATTGACAACATTAAATGGGATATGCTCAGGGAAGAGAATACGGAGAGGGAAGGGTTGAAGAGGAGATATAAATGACTTGGTGACAAGAAAATGCTTCTAGGATCAGCGCTAAGACGGCTGACGTAGAACGGAGGCTGTGGGAAATGATTGGTATCCAAGGAAGGCTTTTAAGCTCGGCGAAAGTGATTCGTAAGAATAAGGGATGATAAACGCCCAATATAATACGTTATATTTAAAAAAAAGACACCTAATGAAAAACATTAAAAAGTTTTTAATAAACTCAGTTGATATATGAAATTAAATTATACAGAAATATATCTCTTAATTCCACAAGATTATTCCCACGTGTAGTGGAGTTACGAATTAATAAAATATAATATTTTCGTAAGAAGCAATTAATTTGTGGTTTTGACATCATATTAAATAAAAACACTTTGTTACAAACGACTAATTCGTCGGGGGAAATATAATAACTTTTATATTATATTTGTTATTATATTTACCCTGACGAAACTTGATCTAAGCGAAACCGGTTGGCGTAAAAACGAAATAATTTTTTAAAATAATTTTTTTTTTAATATAATAAAACATATCTTACATAACCTTTATTTAGTGGGTAATTTCAAACATAAAATAATGTAGGTCTGTTATTAACGCTATGATAGGGTGGTCTATACATGCTCTCAGCATCGCCCCGGTGGAAGACGGCTATTCGGAATAGAAATGTTGCTTGAATTGGTTTTACCCTTATTTGGTGACCAGATCTAAATAGCCAGGCACTCCACAATGAATAGTCTTCAACCGTCCTTTATCCCAAATTGGGGATGCCATAGTCCCACTCAATAGCTACTCTCAGTTGGGACTAGTGTACTGTGTTAACATAAAACAAATTAAATAAAAATAAAATAAAACTTACGTAGGTACGACATGGATATTATAATTGGGTGTTTTTTGCAGTTGAGTAGTAAGAATTTATTGTTTAAAGATTAAGTCAATAATCCTATACCGCAAATCTACCCACCTTCACCTTTTTTTATTCTAAACATACCCAAATGATCTCATTGGAGTAAAAAATATAGATCTCCTTTGACTTTTTTTGTTGACCTAAAATCATTTTAATACATCAGTAGGTATGGTAACTTGAGTGACCAGTGACGACATGTAGTACAGGAAAAATAGGGTTTTATAAATGAAAATTTTATAATTGCTACATTCATGAAATAATGGTAATTTTAATTTTTTTATTTGACACCGCATAAGAGTCCCAGCTGTTCCCAACCGTCTGTAGTCAGTGAGACTAATGCATCTCCAATTGGGGAATGATGTGAGGCAGAAGGTATTGACGAGGGGAAGGAAATGGGAAAGAGGAAGGTTGGGAAGTATCTGGCTATTCAGGCTTGGTCACTAAACACGGCTAAAGCGATTTCAAGCAACATTTCAATTCTGATTGGTGGTCTTTCACCAGGGTGATACTGACAGTGTCGACCGCTCTGAAAAATGTCATACATTCAACTATAGTCCGCTATAGGCAAAATCAGTGCATGGATATACTTGGTATTAGTTAGAGAGTAAAAAAATGAGTTTTTTATAGGTACAATTTTTTTTTAAATTTAAATATAGTATATATACTCATATGCATACATTTATATCTATATTATTTTGACAAATTAAGCGAGTTTTTACAGTAGATTTTTAGGAAAAAAAACAATATTGTTTCTGTTTCGATATCTATAAACATGTAACAGATAATATTTTGTAACGTTTATTCTAGTCGAAGTGAGTAGGTAGTTAAGTATATTTATGATAACAGTTTCTCAATTGATGGTATATGCCAAGGGGTTCGAACCTTTTTGAGATTGGAGGCACTTTGTATCCTTATAATGAGAATCTTGTATGAATCAGTATCTACCTATCGGAAGTTTTCAAATTGTGTCAACGTTCAAAATTTTATGGAAATAAGTGATTAATTAGGTGAAGAATTTCCCAATATATTGAGTCTTGTTTTGAAAATTTTGTAGAACTTTTAGTACCATAATTTAAACACATCTCATAGCATGGATTATTGTGTACATAGTGTTACACAAAATTATGTACACACTTGCTTCATATTTTGTGTACTGTTGGCGTGTAATATCGCATTGAGTACATAACATCATCCGTGACATTTCGTGGAGCGTGAGTGCGGATAGGTCTAATGGGAATGAGGCTGGACTCAAACTGACGTAGTTCATTAATCATTGTATCGTTAGAATTCGTATTCAAAATTCAGCAGACTCACGAGTTGTCAAGCTCTTGAGCTGGGGCTACGTTAGCAGTTAGCAGTTAGCAGTTAGCAGTTAGCAGTTACCATACAATCATATTATATGTAGGAATGTTTGTGTAAAATTTAAACACCAACGTTTCGGGAGTAATATCCAATTCCTACACTCTGACGATTACAATTTTCTTTCATTATTTTTTACTTTAAAAGAAAGACGAATATTCCCTGTTTACAAATAAGATGTTGCTTGCGTCGTGATGGATGACTTAGCCAGATGAGGAATTGAACCCACGACGACTGGGTGAGACCCAGATGCGATGCCAACTCAGCCGCTAACCGTTCGTACCAAGTTTTAATAGTTTTGCTGATTTCCGTACTTCACAATCTGTGATTGAGCCTGCTGGTTATATGTTTGATTCCCACCCACGTACATCCATGTTCCCAAGCTCTTCCAACTTCGTAAAAAAACCCGTTTTTGGTTTCCTTCTTGTTTTATTTACCGGGTAGTACGTATGTTGTACTTTTTGAAAGAACCAATTGATCAAATATTTTTCAAATGAGAAATGATAATACTTCTTAACTGTCGTGATACAATATTTTCTGCTCTTCGCCTTATACCGTATTGTAAACTGTACCGTTAATTTAATTAGTCTTGGAATCTTAATTTTAACAATCAAAGATAACTTTATAATAGGAATTCCATTGTTCGATTAGTATAAAAATATTTGTATAATTTTTTTAATAAAGAAAGAAGCATATAACAACGTATCTACTAAAAATCAAATAAGAGATAGAAAAATGTTTTAGAAATGAAGAAAATTGATGTAGAAAGTTGAAGCAAAAAAATGAAATAGAAATTTGTAAATTGTTAACACATAGCTGTAACTGTAGTTTTGGTTGCTTTTTAATTTTATATAGACAGCAGCAATAAGCAGAGCAATTACATTTTAAGTAAGAAGAGAGAAGGTTATCAGAGAAAAACTTCCTTGGGCTGGAATGTTACTAAGGGTCGGTTTATCACTATTAGGTAAAAACATAAGCTTCCTAATTTGGCCACTTAAGCCGATAATTGGAACAAGTTTCGGCGCTGTGACCACTGCCAGCTACTAGTGACAAATCTCATCTCTCAAATTTAACATTTACGTAAATAATTGCATATTATATTTACGTTAATTCGTAAATTGCCTACTTTTATCAGTACGGACTTTGATGATTCATCGAGCGATGAGGAATGTCCATGATATTTATTGATAAAGGATGATTTTTAATGTAAACCAGTGTAAAGAGGAATTTTAAAAGTTTCAACGTGAGAACATGGTTTGTTTTCAACGTAGTTCGTTATAGTTTCATGAGTAATGCACTGATTCCAGCAAAACAAATACTATTTACTATTAGATTCTTCGCATATGAAACCATGCTGATTGGGGTGCGGGATTTTATTAAAAATCAACTCTTTAATAAAACTTGTTTAAAAATAAACACCGTGTTGGCTGGACAACGTGTTTTTTTTTATATATATATTTTTTATATGAATACCGTACAAGAGTCTCAATCGCTCCTAACCATTTGGAACCAGTGAGACTATGGCATCCCCAATTGGGGAATGTTGTGAGGCTGAAGGTATTAGGGAGGGGAAGGAGAAGGGGAGGGGGAAGGGGGGGATTTAAACCCGCGACCTTCGGATTCGTAGTCGAGAGCTTTCCCCCTCGACCATGGCCGTCATGGTTGTGACAAGAAACCCGCTAATAGTGCTTGTAACCAGTTCCGGCACTAGTACCTACCACCTAGTGACGAATCTCATCTGTCTAATTTGACATTTACGTAAATAATTGCATGCGTTAATCTTGCTAATATTTACGTAAATTGCCTACTTCTACCAGTGTGGACTTCAAAGATTCATCGAGCGATGAGGCTTGTCGATGATATTAATTGGTAAAGGATGATTTTCAATCTCTAGCAGTCTAAACAGGAATTTAAAGATCCAATGTTAGAACATATTTTGTTTTCAACAGTTAGTTAGTCATAATGTCACGAAAAATGCACATATTTCAGCGAAACAAATACTATTTACAGATAGGTTCCTCGCATATGGAACCATGCGAGTTTGTGTGGAGGACTTTATCAAAAATCAACACGGTAATAAAAACCGCAAAAAAAAACAAAATAAACGGCGCGCCAGTTGATGTTTCATATATCGTGATGAATTTTTTGATTTTGCAAAGAAAAAATACCCGTTCCTCTATTAAAATCATAAAAAAAACGTATAATATTGGTAATCTCTGTATTGTCTAAGCTTACGACCTAAATACGGATATTTTCTAAGCTCGTCTAAAACCTTTATCTCGGACTGATAAACCGGACCTAAGTTGCTCTGTATAGAATAAATTATATTATAAAATTATTCCAATAAATATTTCCCGGCAAACACCTTTGTTCCACTCTCCAATTTCTGATATTGTTGGATGGCGTCTTTGATTGAGGAAGAGAAAAAGAGATCACCCATGGATATGATGGGCTGACGACCCAAAGAGCTTGTTTCGAATGAAAGAGATTCACCAGGAATCAGCATAACTAGAAATATTTGAAGGTCTCAAGTCTGCAGCTAGCTTCATTAAGTAAATGGAAATCTCCTGTCAGACACTGTTCAGTATTCATGGCAAGATTATTATTTTTATATTTAATACTTTTCATTCAATGGTTTATAATCTTTTCCATTTGGTTTTACATTGCAGATATAGTAGATAATCAGTTTTTACCCAGTGTAAACGCAGCTGACAAGAGATAATACACGTTAACTTCAAAGTCATGTTCTTACGTCAACATAGTAATTGTGTCATCTCTTCTCTCAAAAATCTGAAATAAGTAATAATTGTCAGTAATTTACTGCATGGATACAATATTAAAGCCTCGATAGAGCACATACGCTGTTTATGTCACAAAAATATATCAAGTGTAAATAAAAAGTGTTTTATCTAACGAGTTGCAAAAAACTTATTTGAACCAAAATTCCCGGACAATACAATTTATTCATCATGAGGTAAATACTTACAACCTTCAACCAGGTCGAGGACTTTGGATCATCTTCCTTTAATCGTACTGTAGCTACCTGCTGAACTGGCCACCAAGATTTACTATTTCGACAGTCTTCAAATACCTGAAGCATTTCGACACTAGCGACATCTACATTTCCTACATAGTCGCCGGTTTTCCATAACATAATCATTATATTCCTGTTGTTCGGCGTGATTAGATTATCTCTCTTTGTTCCAAATTCAATTCATACTTGTTATCCTCGTGTTCTTCTATTTTACATTGTGTAAATTTAACCATAAGCTTTTATAACTATTATACTAATAAATTTACTTCTGTCAACCATTCGTGAGTCGCTTCATTAATCACATATCCTAACACGCGCTCCTTTGATTAATGTGTTATATTAAGGCGAACCTATCACTGAAATCACTATTTCGATTAATCTATACTACGAACCGGTTTACATTATGAAAACCAAAAAATGGACTTGTAATAAATTGGACATTTTCCTAAAAACTCCATTGATCAAGAGTAAAAAAAAATGTTGACTACTTTATAAAAAATATAAGCGTAAACTAATATATTTATTTAATCATCGAAGAAGATAATATTAACACATCCCAAATGAACCACGAAACCGAAAAAACAACAGAAAATAAAAATATTTTAGTCGCATCTGGGACTCGAACCCTGGACCTCTACCTATCCGGGGTAACCGCTTAACCAACTTAGCTAATAAGACCAGTTCAATTTACGCCATCTACACCGATATCATACTTCAAGTTCAAGACTTGTTAATATTATCCTCCATTTTTAAATCCCATATTATTGGCTGCTATCCTTATGATGATCGCAAAGTTCTACCCGAACACAATTGCAATCGAAATAGATTCTCGGATATACCTACCCGATTTTTATTCATATGAGACATCTATTGACTTATTTTACAAGTCTGGAAAGAAATATTCAACTTATTTTCTGTTGTTTTTTCGGTTTCATGGTTCATTTGGGATGTGTTAATATTATCTTCTTCAATGATTAAATATTACAATGAGGTTTACAAACTTCAATAAGTTATAAAAAAATAAATTGAATAATATATTTATTTTTATTAGTACATTATAAACGCAGTAAGAAACAAGTTTAAAAATATATTACTCTGTAGTTAAGATTATTTGTGAAAGATTTCTTTGATTATTTTTTTTCTATCTTCCTCAATTCTTCCCAAAGTAAATAAAAAACTGCTTTTTCCACTTACAAAAACATTTCAAGACGTATATTATATTACCTATATTTGCAGTGACATAAGACACACAGCTTGAAGCAATATTTTAGCTGGTGTATTCCTCTTAAACACAAATGGTATAAATACACTCAAATTATACCAATCTATCACACATAATTCCTAAGGAGATATTTTGGGTAAAACTTATGTGAGTTAAAGCTTTCAAATGGAGCGTAAAAAGGCTTTATTTGTAATTCAAGTTAAAGTATTTAATTTCATTGGAAATAATCACCGATGATTGCAAATTCCTAAACCTCAGAAACGGAGAACAGGAAAGTATGATCGAACTAAGTCAGAAACACACAAAACAACCAAACCACTCCTTCAACAGCAAAAGCTCTTTCAATAATCCGCCCTTCACTCGTCTTGAGGCAAACTGGGTGGCAAGAAATAAGTGGCATTCTTTTGAAGCGTTACCTGTGGAGTGTGGAGCCTACCGCTACCGTTGGTTACAAGTTACACAGTGACCAGGTACAGGGGGGCGCATCGCGTGCGGAAATGATTTCAGCTTTTAGCTATTTCTGATTTGATTATCGTGACGTGCCACGCGGTACTTAGGCCCGGGCCCGAGGATATACCGATTCACCGAGGAAACCCCATGACAAGGAATATTGATGAGTGATAAATTACTAGATAGTGAGAGGTTTTGAGTTTTAGTGCGTTTTAGCTAAAGATTGCGTGGTTAATTTACTTGCTATCATCGGAGGTTAGGATTTATAAATAAACGATTGACCTACATCTTTCTATCAATGGATAAGAGCCAGTCCAATAAAAAATTATTATTGTTTACTAATTGTTACAAAATGAACATGTAAGCGAAATAATATAACACATAAAATTTTTTTAAAGTATGACTACGCCAATGATGAGAACTGGCTCTTGAGTTTGGTGTAGGAGTTATACGAGTTAATAACAATAAAAATACATGGTTAAACACAACAAAGAGGGCTATATAAGTAATGAATATTAAGTACTAGAAATTAGGTAGAATTAATAGATGAAACTATGGCCTATAATTTAATTTATTAATTTTTTGATTTTAATTAGTTTTATTTTTTGTTTGCTTAAAAAAATGCCTTTCAATAATGTTTTTTTAAATTATTTACGTACATATTTTAATTTTATATCTTAGTAAATTGTTACAATTATAAACATCAAATGGTATTACAGAGTAACATGGTATATATGTATAAAAATAAGTTATATTTAAATATAAATACGTAGTAGAATGAGTCAAACACATCTTTGATTTTTTTTTTACCTACTTACTTCTTTTGAACAAAGAAACCGTAAATACTCCTCCACTAAGCTCTATAACCCATTTCCATCAGGAATAAAGACAACAGAGAGTGGAAGTGCTTTTTGTAACAATAAACACTTGTCTTAAGAAATTAAAGAAGACGATTTAAATAGCATTTTTAAGAAAATTTAATGAGTTTGAATTTGGTCCATTTCAGTACAGTATCCCCCAGTGACTGAAAAATCATTATTATTTGACATCTATTAATATTTTTACTAATAATCGGTTAAGCATGTATATTTTTTTGTCATGTTGAAAATATTTGTCTAGGTATATGTACATATATTTTTAAAGTGAGTACCGAATAAGAGTCGCAATTGCTCCCAACCGTTTGGAGCCAGTGAGACTATGGCATCTCCAATTGGGGTATGGCATCTCCAATTGGTTGTGAGGCTGAAGGTAGTGCGGAGGGGAAGGAGATAGGGAAAAGGAAGGAGGGGGAATTACCTGGGTATTCAGATCCAGTCAACAAACACGGCTAAAGCCACTTCAAGCAACATATCGATTCTGAATGATGGCCTTTCACCAGAGCGCGACTTAAAGTATTAAATATTTAATTAGTTTGATATATCCATGTACATACCTACTCATTTAAATAACATGGTATTTCAAATTTTCATACAGGATGTTAAGAAACGTACCTGACTTACTTTAACCAGTGATTCCTGACTTTATTTGAAGTAAAAAATGCAAAAGAAATTTTGGTCTCCGGCGACATATATTTTTTAAAACTTACTTAAAATGTCACCGGAGACCAAAATTTCATAAAATATTTTTTACTCCTTATAACGTCAGGAATCACTTGTTAAGGTAAGTCATGTACGTCTCTTAACACCCTATATACCAAGCAAATAATATTCCGCAAACAATGATTATCAAGTTTAATTGCGGATGTTGATATTATTTCTTACAAATCTCTTAACATATTATTAACAAGACGTGTTGACGTTTAGAGATATTTTTGCGTTTTGCGCTTCGGGCTTACGTACGCTCTCCATCGAGCTTACTTACCGATTCCGTTTAATGTTTCCGTGTAATTATCCTCACATCAAATATATATTTTTTGTCCATTCCACTGGCCGTGATGAGATTTTAAGTGAGTCCCTCGCAAGCTAAATGACTTATTCTCCGCATACCCCTTCGGCACCCGTCACGCAGAATTATTGAATCAATAAATCAGCATTACTTATCTTCCGACACTCCCCAAACTTAATGTCAATCTCAGTAACGCTTGCGAACCGCCATGATGAATGGGATTATTTTTAACGATAAACCAACAAAATTTTCATGTTTTCTAACAGGATTACTATATTTCACAAAAAATACCGATATAAAATTAGTCAAGCTTGCTTAAAAGTAAATTAAGACCCAGCAATACCCTACGAGCGGAAACTAAACATCGTTTTAAAATGAGATAATCTGTATTATCTGTAGAAGAGAGAAAGAGCGCACTAATGTAAATAATGCTTTGGGCGTAAGCGATCGTTTTGAAAGTATTTAATAAAACACGACATATTTAGAATAAGGCAAAAATTCCAATACTACTGACTTAAGTAGCATTTAAAGAAATGCTTTAAACTTTTTCATACCTATAACACGTTAAATAACAGAACTGCCCGTGTTATATATATTTTTCGGGACATGTTTAGCGATTTTTTTATATCGACGGTAATTCATATAATTGCTCTTTCAACTAGACATCTGAATAGAGATTGTCTTAAAAAATAATATATATTTTCTTAAGTATATAAAAACTTCTAGTTTTCAAGAGAAGTTTGTAATATGTACATAGAAAGTCTGAACGTAGAGCCTCAAGAATGCATTGCAAACATGTATTCATAAAATTATACACGAATTTAAAAATGTTTTAGCCACGTCCATGATTTGAATTCGGAAAATTACACTATCTGGGAAATAACTGCTCATAGAGATGACTGCTCTAACCACTGAGCTATAGTCGCAGCATCTGAAAAGTAAATATTAAAAAGATTTCGTTTTTATCTCTCAAAGAACTTTACGCACCCTTCCTGCGGCAAGTCAGAATAAAGAAATACTCCTGCAAAATAAATAAAATAACATCACAATTGACAATAAAACTCTATACAATATATTCCAGATTAAGATAACAGACTTCCCGTTTGCCATTGAATCCATTCACATAACGGTGTGAAATAACTCCCTTCCCAAATACTATTTCATACAATATTGAAGTATTCCCATTTAGTACAATATTTACCTGGTCTTCTTATAGGCGTAAAAAAACCTTTACAATCCATTGTCGTCCTCTCCCTACTTATACACCTTTTAAACTGTTTAAAAACATTGCACAATGCCGTGAAATATTCAACACATGCGGCGGTTTGAGGTATAAATACAATAAATAATGCTCGCTGACAATGCAAAGTACACAGTGCATTTTTTCAGGCAACCCTCGGCGCAGGGCACACGGCACAAGGCACAAGGGATAACTTTCTTGCCCCAAGTTTGGAGCGACGAGCTTCGGCGGAAACGGCCGACGTATTCCGGAGACTACGAAAGTTGTGGCACGTTGTTTCCAGATTCAAAACCAGTCGAGTTTTGGCCGTCGCTGCCGCTGGGTGTCGGTCGCTCTCCTCCGGAAAGTCGTCTCAACTATCGAATCGTAAATCTCGCTTCAAGAAACTACACATAATTGTCAAAATACTACTTTGACTTTTGACCGTGCGTCACGTGTTTTTAAATCATTTAGAAATGAATCAACCTTGAACCGAGTTTATTTTCAAAGTGTTTGTGCTTTTTTAAATTTTTGAATTTTTCGCACTTTTTTATGAATTGTTGCGCAAAAACAAAGTGATTAGTGTCACCCCAATAGACCTACCCGCGGTTGAATAGCCTCTCAGTGATTGATGGGAGCCTTGGGTCGGCCCGCAAGGGAGGATATGAATGTGACGTGTTTTTCAAAGGGATTATCGGAAGTTGCTTTCGCAGCACGCGCTAATCACTGCCCCGATTGGGAAATGTTCTGACCATTTTACAAAACAAATAATAATACCACCGATCCTAATTAGATTTTTTGGCGCTTTTTGTTTAGAGCTTTGTAATGAGGTATGATGTAAGATGGATTTGAAAGAAAAGTTCCGACGGTTTTTCGAGAATAAAAGCAACACCTGCACGCGAAGAGGACTCGCGTTGTTCTAGTGTATTTTTACAAGAAGAAAGTAACTACCCCGCAGTGTTTTTGTACTCGTTTGCATTACGAGCGCGGATTCTTTTACCACGTCCCACGGTAAAGAGCTCATTAAAAGTCGTCTAGGGAGATTCGCTCAGATGTATGGCCGCAGGGTACGAGCGCCATAGCCCACCCATCTAGTCCGCCCCCGGCCCTGGGGGAACATCGGCAATTAAATTTGGTTAAACTGAGGACAGTGGATAAAGGGGAAACTACCCGATCGAAAAATGGATCCTAATTCGCCCGAGGCAACCCCGCCGGGGAAGAAAGCCACAAAACAAACCCACAAAGAGAAAATCAACACCAAAATGCAATCGTTCACTCTGGGATCCAATTATTGCGATGCAACAGATAAAAGCAAAACGCAGTCCAACCTTTTATTATGCGGATTATGTTTCTTTAGTGTAGCCATCAGTATCTATTCCACTTACAGAGGAAATCTCCTCGAGGGGAAGGTGTTCGACATGGAGAATAGGTTTGTACTGCTGCAGAGATCAGTGTCTGAGCCCAGCGAGACTCTGCTCGTGAGGCTGCGGAAGGAGGTGGAGGGGAAACTGCAGCACAGGATGACCAGGGAGGCTGTGTCCACCGGGAGGAGGCTTCTCGCTGCAGAGCTGGAGTCCGAACAGCCCAGGAGTGGACTGGTCTCCTTGCTCAGGAAGATCAGAGACGTGCCCGATTGCAACTGTCCTGCAGGTAACAATCAATAAAAAATCACGAATTTTAATATTAATAATAAGTTTTTTTATTTCATGATTTGTAGAGGTTGGTGCAATCCCACACGTCCCATATAGTTATACATATTGTACTTACATAAGAAGAAAATCAAATAAATCAAAACCCAAAATCTACGTAAAACTTGGAATTAATTGTTTTTGTGTTTAATTCGTAGAACTCCATTTAACATATAATGGTGTTATTTTTAAGATCTCCAAGTATTTCAGTTTATTTATTTTTTATTTTTTATATATTATTCTAACAGTTGCGTTAAAAGCCATTTTAAAACTGCAAATACTTCCAAAATATAATAATATCATTATTATAGTTGATTTACGTTAAATAAAAAAAATTAACGCAGTAACAATTATTCCTTCGTACTATAATATAACCTTATTGTATTACGGGTCTTCTTCATTGTTTTCAAACATGACAATATTTGCAAAGTCTGTCCTTATAAATAATTTATTACGTATTGCATATTCAATTTAAGGCTCTGATCAAAGCCTTGTGTGCAAATAATCCTGTTGTAAAATCGAACGGCGCTGTTTACTTGAAACGTTTGTGCATGCGTAAGTATTCTTTTATTGTCAACCGACTGTCACAACTGTGAACTTTGTGGTTACACTCGGTATACTTATACTGCGTAAAATACCTGTACATATTACATAACGGTATTAAATTATGTTTTATTATTTTCATATGCGATAAACGCATCAAATGATTACTTATAGTACGTCAAAAACAAATTTGAAACTGGACACAGGAATACAAATAATTTAAACAGACTGAACGGGCTGTCTCCATCATACTTGACTGATCCCAGCGTGAGGGACAATCTTACTCAGCGACAAGTCTGATGCGTCGAACAGACTTTTTGATCCCTCACGTACGAATGCTGCTAAATTTAGGGACAGAGCTTTCAATGCACTGGATCCACATTCTTGGAATAACCTTCATTTGGATTGAGGTCAGAAATCATTTTCAAGAAAAATCAAAATCATATCTATTTAAAAGGGGTTACAAACATTAAAACGCCCTTGAGGTGATTTTAGTCACTAAACGGCGTTCATAAAAATTGATCATTTATAATATTAAATAGATGGGTACCTCAAAAAATAAAAAAAATTGTTCTCAATTCAAACCTTGCGATCGTGCTGCTTTTATATTATAATCCTCCGACGCGACAGTCTGAATTAATAACATTTTTAAATTCCGTACATTTTTGTTTATTACCTACCTACATTATTTAAAAGTTACAGACCATCTCCTATTCTAAAGCGGTAATTAGACGACACCCATTTTCATCCAGATTGCCGTGATTTGGCCTTTCTATGGAAAATTCCATACAAAATTTCATAGAAAAAGACAATTCACGTCCAATCTATATGAAAATAGGTATCGTCTAATTACCGCTTAACAAAATGGTATACTGTAGTCTAAAATGAGACGAACTAAACATAATACCAAAATATGTTATTTGTTCATAGATAACACATACATTTTTTATGAACAACACAAGCAGGTAGGTACTATTTAGCATTCAACCACAGAAAAACTCTCTAACGGTGAGCTTTGACGTCACTTTTGACGTAACTCACCTTTTTATATCTCGCAAAGTATTTACTACAATGCGCTGTATTACTTTGATACATTCGTTTAACGCTTGTATAATCTTACATTTATTAGTTAGTGGACAAAAATTGAGGGCGCTGCGATCGTTTAAAAGGTTTTAAATTGCAACACCAAAATGGCTAACAGTAAAATAATGCAAGTATAAAAGCACAGTGGTCAAAGTGCATATTTTTTACGTTAGCCTAACGGTGTTCAGGTAATAGTGGTACTATCCCAAAGGATATGATTCTGCATCATAATCTAAGATAGTGTAGTATTTAAACAAGGAAGATAATTACATGGAAAGACGATTTTTTTTTATTTTTGATATTTTATGTACCGAAATAATAATAGATGCTAAATAATGAAAAAAACAATATCGAAATCACGGATCAAAATTATAATTAAAATAAAAACGCCGAAAAAAAATTGTTTCGTTTAAACGAAATGTGAAGAACAAACAAAGATTTTAGTGAGTACCTCGGTGTTGCCGTAGTAATGGCATTTTGCAGTTCCAAAACAATAAATATATACAATTAAATGGCGAACTTTAAAATGTACCTAATAATATATTGTTCCTCCTAGTGTTAACTGTCAAAAATAAGTTAATATAATAATTTTTTGTTCTATATCTTTTAATTGCTAAATAAGAATATCTTAAAACTCGTAGTAAAACAGTACGAATTTACAAAATAACATAAATTAGATTGCGACGGTGACATGGATGTGGCGTTCAGGTGTTTTATTTATGGAAAAATACCTCAGGGTGTCAACACAACAGAAGAGATTAAACAAGCACCAGACATGCTCGCAACTGAATTTATTTTTAAGTACACACAATATGTATATAGATAAGTTATTTTTCGATAGATTGGTGCTTTAGCTGTAGTGGTCTTCAGAAGGGTTTTATTGTTGCCAACTATAAACAAAAAAATTGCTAAACACATTTCTTTACACAGAAGCCGATAGATATTCTTCATCTGTTTAAACCAGAACGTAGTTTCATAGTCAAATCATCTCCGGAATAACTATATTAGTGCAATGAAAACATTAGACTCACTATTCGGCTTAACCCCGGGTCATCATTCTTTTCTCTAAACTTACAAAATGGCAATATGTCTTTTATTCTGAATAAAAATCAATGTAAGTTTGTTTGTTCTCGATGTTCTCGAAAATCACTCCGGTTTCGTGGAAAATAGTACAGTTTGTTTTTATTAGTGGCGGGAAAGTTTAGAAAGTAATGTGTAAAAATGTTGCTATAACGTTTCAAAATTAGTATGAAAAACATGGAACTCGCCATTTATTTAGGTTGGCCCATAGATATAACACTCTGGTTAGATACAGATTGCATATTCAAAAGAAGAACGTTTTTGGGTAGAATATTTTCAAAATGGAAAACACGAGTAGGTGCCTACTGAAGAACTTTATGATTTAGATATATTTTCAAAAATATTCAAATGAATGTTTCTTTATTTGGAGATAGTTACTTTCGCAGTCAAATCAATTATGGCACCCTAATGACAAGTGAAAAATCCCGAACAAGGCCGGATACACATCAGCTAGTAGTGAATATTTAAAAACTATAGCTAATGATGGAGATGTCGTGACGAATTGAAAATATCATATTTTATTGAACTGAAAATGCATGTTAATTGTTTTTGTGTTTAATTCGTAGAAAATCATTAATTTTTTTTAATATTTCATGTAAATTATGTTTGGGCGTTAAGGTCATTTTCAAACAGCTGTCACAATAGTAAAAATTAAAATACTTGCAGAACGTAATGATAACATTGATAAATTTGGTTTGCATTAAATAAAAAATAAAAAAAACAGTAAATGTGTACGTGGAATATTGAAATCATTTTTATATTTGCCAATTAGGTAAGTACCTACAACATAAAACATACTATTATTATGGGTATACCGTGAAAAGATGGAGATGAATTATTTAAATAAATGTAGAATGTAGCGTTTCCGGAGTTGAAGTATGTAAAAAGCTTGTATATCCACATATTTCCTTAAAATAACATGTTTTCCTCTAACGAGCCATGTTATGAAATCAGGAAACAACTGATGACTGAAAAATTTTCTCTGTGTTTTGGGAAAAGTGGTTTTTTTGGTTAAATTCGAATTCGTTTTGGAGAAATTCGTGTTCTATTAGGGAAAATGTGGTTATTTTTTGGCAAAAAATTGTGGTATTTTGAACAAAATGGTGTTATGTTCCATTTTTTGTATATTGCACGTAGTGCATGCATAAAAAAGTTTTTTTTTTCAGTATTGAAAACATAATGACAGTACGCGGCGTTTTCGACACGAATTTAGTTGCGTTTTACGTTATGGCTATTAAAGCTTGTCAAAACCATAAACAAATAAATACCAGAATATTGCGTGAAAATTATGAAACTTCGCGGTTATATTTCCGAAAATTGCGAATTTCGTATTATTCGCGTGAAAATGGAGAAATTTGCGCTGAAAAAATGAAGAATTTTCCGTAAAAAATCCATTCACCGCAAACGAAAATTTCAGTTCTCTACTAATGACAAGTTATTATTTCACTGAACTACATCTGGGGTCTGGGCTTCTGTCAAAGAAATATGTGTTTTTGGGAGATACCAACAAACAATTTTTTAAAAACTTTTTAGTTAAGATTAAGTCAAACCTTTGCTTCTTAAATATAAACATTAGCCAATACCATGTCTAGTCAACAACATTCTCTGAATGTTGATAGTGTAATTCTTTCACTTTCAATCTCACCTAGTCATACTTCAACTCATCGTCGCTAAACTTTTCTGCATATTTTCTTTGAATTTTTGTCTTTTACACAATTTTAAATATTATTTTTCTTTAACATAATTATAAAACAATTTCACTATAATACTTTATATTGACCATATCATAATCAACGTTAAGTCTTATCCGTAATTAATGTTTCAAATTTTGTTCGCCGACTCGCCTAAAATTTTATTCCAAGATTTGGCATTATGCTAAATAGGTAACAATTTTAATATGACGACTTCAAGCTATCTGAATAGTTTCATCGTTAATTCAAGTCGTTAAATGTTAAAATGGTTTTGTTTTGATAGACTTAGAAAAGTTGTAAAATTAGGTTCACCTATCGTTTACAGTTTGAAATGTTCTTTTGTTTATAGTTTATCTAAACATTCCGAAAAGATGTGAAGATTTAATGTGATAAAATTCTCATAATTATAAAATATTTGTTAGGTTTAAAAAAAATATTGTAATATGTAAACAACTAACTTTTTTTTGACTTAAAGAAGCTTCGTCTTTTATTATATGAAGAACAATGTCCCGGGCGGGTGTTTTTTTTTAAATTTTATATGAATACTTCACAAGAGTTCCAACTGCTCCCAACCGTTTGGAGCCAGTGAGACTATGGCATCCCCAATTGTGGAATGTTGTGAGGCTGAAGGTCTTAGGGAGGAGAAGAGGAAGGTGGGGAAATACCTGGCTATTCACATCTGGTCACCAAACACGGCTAAAAGCCATTTCAAGCAACGTTCCAATTCTGAATGGTGGTCTTTCACCGGGGCGATACTGATAGTATCTTCCACTCTGGAACGTGCGCAACTATAGTACATATTATTTTTAAATGAATTAATTGTGAAATAGCAGAAATTAATTAAATAAAATTATCTTGCGCACGCCGGGATTTGACCCCGCGACCTTCGGATTCGTAGTTGAGAGCCTTTCCCCTCGACCATGGAGGCCGTCTTGTTTTGTAAAAAAATCTATAGTTTATTCCGAGCTTGATGAAATTTTGCACACTTGACCTTGGAAACAAGAGCAAGGTCACTGTGTACATAATCCATCCATTCCCCTTTCCCACCCCTTAAAGCTGAATATCGGTACTTCTTGATGAAATGTAGCACTTTTGACGTTCAAAATAACTGGAAAATTACCGGGAAGGGGTAACACAACCATTCAAACTCCGGGCAATGCCGGGTACTTCAGCTAGAAAAAGTATACATGAGACAATAATATGGCGTTTTGTCTTTTTTCGACAGGTATATCGAAATTTCAAGCTCCATAGCTCAAGATGAAAATGACAATATTCCACAATTTCGTTTAGCTAGGCATTACACGCAGAAAAAAACTGTACAAAGTTCATGATGGAATGGTTCGCAATTATTCCTGAAGCAAACGAACGTTTTTTTTAAAGATTTGTGGACGTAATTATAAAATGAATTTGAGTACAAATAACATTGTGTTTTGCTTAAGTCTCTTTAAACTTGTCTTCTTTATATTGGCAGGGGAGAGACTGGAGAAATACTTACCGGGAAACTCTAAAAGTTTAGATAACTTTGTAACTTTGATAATATAAATTATTCGTAAGTTCGGTTCAGTTATTTTCAACCTTTGTATGCTTTTGTACAATACGCACTTGTATTATTCCAAGACGATAAACATGCTATAATACCGTCTCGCTTATTAGAGTCTTAGGTGCTGGTTCATCGTTGTTATAGTTCAGGCGGCCTTAAGCCCGGTTTAAGGCTGTTTTAATCATCCATACGCCGTGGTAATAAGTCAAGTTTTTCACTGTTCTGACCTTACGTGCCGCGTTGTATTTATACCGTGGTTGTAAGTAAAGGCCTCCCACACACTTCCGACTTGCCCATCGTTTTTAAGAAACATTTGGAAAGTGATCGAACAATGGGCTTGACTTTAAGAAAGGACGTTCGGAGGCCACAGCTTTTCAATGCGGTGGCTTCAGTTAGTACTGGGCAAACCAGTTATATGGGGCGGCCTGCAGGGCGATAGAACACTTATTATATGGGAAGGTACGTGAACGATTTCTATGATTTTTTCAACAGTAAAATCACTGTTGTTAAAAATAAATACAGTGTTCATCAGGACTTACCCCACCAACTTTATACGGTGATTTCTGAGTTTATTATTAGTAAAAAATGTAAATTGCATTTTGATCTCCAGTGACTTTGTTGACCTAAAAACATTTAAAAAATCAGTTAGGGTCGGGGCGGGGGGTTGGCCGGTAACTCTGCTTAGTGACCAGTTACGACACGTGAAAGATTTTTGGTTTGAATTTAAAAAAATAATAATTTGTAAACCAATAAAGCCAATCCAAATGTTTCATACATTTTTTAGTCCAAAATAGTTCATGAATCACCTTAGAGTAACAATAATACTCGTTAAAGTTTGTCGGGTACGCCCTGATACACCTGTATGTAAATGCTAACCGGTAGTTTTTACTACCCGGCTTCGTCCAATGAACAATAAAAAAATGGAAAAAAATAATAACCTTTTTTTACTGTGAAATGTTGTACAATTTAATGCTCTGTAGCTCATGACAGACAACCGCGTTGCGAGCTGAATGTTGTAATGATTTAGAAAAAAAAACATCTCTGCAAATATCATGACCAAAACGGGTGTACATTTCTATATTTTTAAGATGTTAGTATACTTGATTAAATAGATTAATACTAGTAGGTACTTCTCTAAGGTCATAATTGAAATATCTTTCAACCAACCGAGATATCAATGACACTTAGAAGAAATTTCTATTAAAATACCGTGGGAATACTGTATTTGGTGAAACAAATACAGTATTCCCACATACGTTTATGATCCAAGGATTGCAATACATTTGTTAAGATTCAGTACCTTATATAAAAAAAAGTCTATTCTACGTCCAATATATCCGCAGCATAATGCCGATTATTAAGGGGATCCACTTCCTAAGATTCGAACGAAATCCTCACTCCTTACGCAGGTGGCAAAAAGGTTGAAATTCGTGTTTCGATTTACGCAAGAAAACATCGTCAAAATGCGTGTTTTATTTTGTTTTGTGAAGTTCAGGCATAAATATTAAAATGTTTTTCGGTCATATTCTAAAAAAACTTAATTGGCCACAATGAACAGTAAAACAATATCGGAAAAAGAATTCATAAGTAGGAGATTTTGCAGTTTAAACACTTTTTTTATTATTTCTAGGCTAATAAAAATACTCACCAAAAAATTCCCGGCTAAACAAAAGGCCAAGGTGTGTTCTACTTGCAGTATTTAATTAAATCATCTATGATATTACTAGGCCATCAAATTTTCAAACCATAAACAAATTTTCTACAAACTTTCAAACCGAAAACGTAATCTTCCTAACAATCCCTGCATTGATATGCTTGGTGTGACCCTAACTGACCAGCTCAGGTATGGGGGGCTCCATCGAAGCCAGAGTAAAGCGAGCCTCGTAGAAGCTGGGCGTACTGTTCATTTCCCGCAGATACTTTAATAGTACACAACTGCTGCCCCTGTACAATCTACTGTAGAATTTTGCAGCCACCTCTAGTCGGGAGGCCCAAAATATCTGAAAAAAACCCTCGACTCTGTGTAGAAACGGGCGGTCTGTTTGATAGATTCGCCTATCCTAACAAACCGATTGCAATCTTTGGAGCACAGACGTCAGGTGGGAATGATGTCCTTGTTTTTTGTCACATGGGAACGGGTCGATTCTACGACTCGTTCTTCTGTTCAACAGCGCGGCTGAAGAATGATTTGCCGACCTCTGTGTTTCCTTCCTACAACATGGGTCTCTTCAAGGCCCAGGTTCACTCCTTCGTATCCTCTAAAAGACTCTCCACATCGCCAAAGATGAGATGGACCTCGAAGGAAATTATTTCCCTCAGGGTCTCCTGTGTGGAGTTACTTAAAAAAAACATAAGTTTGCATTACTTACCATTGCATCGCCTTAAATAAAAACACGTACAGTGATTTCATTAACGATTGATAAAATAGCCAATGGTCGGCAAAGTATGAGAAGCATATCTTATCTCGGACAAACGTCCCTCAACTATTATAATCTGATCTTATTTCCTTTCAACTGACTGAATGCATTCACATTCATACTTGCCTCATTATATATATATATATATATATATATACTGTTATCTGCAGTATACAGGGTATACCTAGCAGTACCTACTCGACAAACTCCAACCAGTGATACCTGAGCTTATTATTAGCAAAAAAATTTGGAGGGTGTTTTGGTCTCCGGTGAATTTATTTGTTTGTTTGTTTGTGTTTTAAAAAAAAAATTATTACGTTATCGGGGACATTCTGATACACCCTGTATAGACAGAAGTCTCGTAGACTTGCAGACTGAAGTCTTGTAGACTATATGTTTGCTAATTGAGATAGCCAGACGAATTCTCGGTCTATAGGAATAGAAGATTTCTAATTGGGGTGGGAAATCGATTGAATTTTATCTACGAAACTAAGTAATTGAATTATTTACAATGCTTTTAAAAGACAGCCTCTTACGTTATAAGCATCCATATCGAAGGCCCAGTATTAACATACTATATGCCTAAATCTGCTGTTTTGAGATAAAAATCGTATCGAAAAATGTAAAATTTTACTAGTTCTTACTGTTCTTTCTGTCAGAAATTAAAGTGCATTGGACAATGGCCGGTTTTAAATGGTAATGATTCAAAACAGTTTTATGTAAAACTGGGTACAAACAAATTTAAAAACTGGTTTTGCGACTCTCAAGGAGTCAAACATTTTTATTATATTATTTCTATTTAAAACTGGCACGAGCTCCTTTTCGCGAATTGTTCAATACCCACATTGTAATTTATAGGTTTTCGGACTTGTCGCAGTTTAGTACTGGGCCATCGATATATAGGTATCATAGTGAATGTTGATGCGAACACAGTATTCACACAGATGCATTTCTTGCATATAGCACGTTTCATACTTGTTTTTTGACTCTGAATGAATTTGAAAAAGTTAATTTAATTTAATATATTAAAAAAGAACACATTTAAAATATTTTAAAACCGATGATCTTATATACTTGTTATCCCCTTTTCACTAATAACAATACGTAGGCTTAAGCAAGATAAAAGCTATTTCTCAGTAACGCTTCGCATGGATGTCACTACCGAAAGTAGCACAACTCTAAGTAGGTATGTGTTGTTTGTATCAACTCTAATAAGAAATCCCCTTATGTCTAAAAAAAATCTTTATAACAAAATAAAATAAAAGTGGTCTACAACAAATTTATGTGTTTTTTATTGTAAAAAAATCTTTGTTGACTTTCTCACTTAAATACCAGTATTTTTTTTATAGTTCGTTTTTGTAAATAAAATAAATGTAAAGTTAGAAGCCCCGGGAAAAACTTTCCAAATTCATGGCGAGTCGGGCGTGACGTAATACGGAGTAATACGGATTAAATTTTCCGATTTAATTCTCCATTTTATAAGTCAAGACTTTTTTAATTTTTTTTTTTTAAGTAACCGCTTTTAATTGAAGAACACTTTGTAAAATGTCAGTATCTCATCACTATTGTTTTTGCACTTGCTAAAAATAAAAATTCAAGTATAGTCGTACTTGATTCAATTTTTCGGTGTTTCTAATATACCCGACCTCGTTTTTGAGGCTATGTATATGCAAAACAGGAATTAAATTTACCACATATAATTTTATATTATATTCATAGTAAACCGTAACTGAACGAAAGTTCTAATAAAATTATGAACTTATTTATATGCTTTAACTCCAAGAATAATAATGATTATTTTTGAAGTCAATACGTTTTCATAATTATTCTATAAGCAGATCTGATTTCATAGTCTCTCTCAACCATTATTCATAATTTTTTTTCCTCCCCTCAATAATTTCCAAATTTTGGGTGCCAAAGTGTCCCACTTGTTCCGCGCAGTCGAAACTAGTGCGCTAATCACTAGTGCTACGGCACTGACATAATTTTTTTGTTATTGTAAATTGTGAGTAAGTGTGATCTAACACAGCATGTCCGCATGTGTTGTGTCTGGCATTTCACGGATTTACGTCTGTCAGTCACCCGATAGTTGCGCCAAATTGCGACACTCCGCAATTCAAATATGTTAAGTTTTTTTTATGTTTCTGCGGCAACGCCAACTTAATTGTGTGTATTATGACGGATGGTGACGCAAAATTACCGCAGTCAGCTCTTTTAACGATTTTATTCCGCTTTGTTTGTGGAGTCATCAATTTTATTTTTGAATGGCTCTATTATAAAATTTCATTTATTTGAATTCCAATAGCGGTAAAATAAAAAAAGAGGGTTTCACGTGTTATGGTGGTTGACAGAAGAGGGAATTAATAACTTCGATGCTCCGTATGTGAAATACTACATATATCTGCAAAACTGTTTTAATTTAACCTTCCCGTTGGGGAGAGTGGTAGTCAAAATCTCTTATTATTATTCTTCATGTATTATTTTAAACATAGGCCTTATAGTTATGGTATTTTTATATTCCTAAAAAATCTATAAAAACATAATTCTACTATAAAAATAAATAAATTTAAGTACCTACTATATTTTTTTTTATTTGTAAGTGTCACTCCTAGCGACAAACGATATTTTCGATCTGCAACTATACCCGCGACTACACGTTTCCGTCATTCAAATCGCACGGTGTTGGGTGATATGCGCCATCTAATTCGCTCGCGCTATTAACAACGCTGCTTGAGGGGGTAAGGTAATCGGCTGCCAGACCGCCAGCAGGTAGCAAATGTTCTTGCTCTCAATAATTCAGTAGATTCTCGGCCGCGGGACGAAGGCCACGTTCGTTGATGTTGATGAAAGATTTTTTTTAATGAATATTTTAAAAAAAATAAAAAATTGTAAGCCATAAGAAGAATCTGCAATATAATATGAATAATTATAATATATTGATAAAATGTGTAGGGTAACTAAGTCACCCCTCGTGGTAAGGCAAGTTTTGTTTTAAATCTTGGCATGCCGAAGGTTAAAGAAAAATCGTCAACATTATTGAAAATGCTAGCGAAATTAAGCTTCGAGGGGGTTGAGTTTGGACAGCTTTGACAAACTTTGTTTTTAAAACAATGTGTATTCAATAAAAAACATGAGTTCAGAATATTACCAAGAAGGTTATGACAAAAGTAATAATTAAACAAAGACCTTAATATGTAGGTTGGTGTCTCCTTGGGAGATGGATTGGAGTGGTTCAGAATCTAGAAATAAGACAAAGATAGCCTACTTTTTTGTCACAGTATACTTAAGTGCGGTGTAAGGCGATAGGTCGAGGGAGTCTGGCCGAGGAGGTCAAAGGGTTTCCCTCAACCGGCGTCTCCCGATCCGGCCCACCACGCAGCTGGTGCGCAGGCACATCCTCCGTCAAGAATTGGACAAACCTCACCCCATGAACCTGGGCACCCCTGCTAAATCCCTAAATGTAGCAAACCACTCGGGGTGACCTATGGAAGAGGTGTTGGTTATCCAATAAATTGTTTCCGGGGCGGCGGTTCCTACATTAGCCTCCCAAACTGTAAATGTTTTGGTAGATTTTACGTCGAATGGCAATAATTAGAAGTTCGTCCATACTCATCCAAACTGAATGATATATTTTTTGAATTAAAGGTTAAGTAAATATCTAGTACGCAAGAGAAGTATTTAATTTATTTTTGGTTTAAATTATGAATTATATGACCTGATTTTAGAAACAATTTAGAAAATTATTTGCGGGTATGTCGTACTTTTTTTTAAATACCATATTTGCTATGTAAAAATGATTACGTAAATAAAAGTATAAAAACAAAACATTAAAAAAAAAAATGTTTTTTTCTGGTCGATATTTTAAATTATGTATGGCAAATTTGTGTTCCAGCGTAAATTAATCGTTTTTAATTTAATTTAAAGGCAGCCATAATGCTTATTTTAATATTTTTAAAGTAGACGGGGTAAGTTTTTTTTAGCCTCCAAATAATTGTTAAAGGTGCCTCTAAAACCGTGAAAAATCAATTGCTTTAATGGCCTGTATTTCATAATGTAAAACAAAAATAAATAAAATACTTCTCAAACGTACTATATATTTACAAAATCATTAATAAAAAAATATATCATTCAGTTTGGATGGGTATTTTGGCCTCAAATCCAAAATTAAGTTTTGTATGAAACAGGCGGCACAGCCGTTCCTCTTATATCTTCTACACACCAATAACGACAGACCATGTTTGCATTAATATTTAATATTTTCTGTCGCTTAATTTCGTCATTATCTCATTAAGTTTTAATTTAAAAACAATGAAAATTCCTGAATTTAAAATCAATGTTTACCTACTACCTATCTCCATATTATAATGATAATTATCCACCCACGTTAGGTGTAATTTAATTTTTGGTATATATTGTATACCTACGCACGAT
Organism: Halesus radiatus; assembly: GCA_022606495.2. Classification (NCBI taxonomy): domain Eukaryota; kingdom Metazoa; phylum Arthropoda; class Insecta; order Trichoptera; family Limnephilidae; genus Halesus; species Halesus radiatus. Next base: position 122,067 of record JAHDVE020003502.1, read on the forward strand.
GCGATCACTAAATGAGTGACGCTCTGTAATAATACATGGAGATTTCACATAAAATCCTCTACGCGTTTACTCCTACATAGTTAGGACAGTGGCGCAATGACCGTATACGCATCTTGAGCATCCGATGCTCGGGAACTATCTCAAACATATTCATTACCAATAAATTTATTATGATGTCAATGCAAATTAATCGTTCTCCTGCTACCAAAAAGCTACATTTTCACTTTAGCTGTTTGAGACACCAAAATAACGAACTTCAGTCTATTTAAAAAAAAATGATGTAAGTTTGTCTTCTAACTTATAAATTAATTAATAAATAAAGATTTTACGCACGAATAGCAGCGTGACATCGACACAATGATACCAACCGGATAGGGCATTTGATGAGCTGGTGTTTTATTCATTCTTTTGAATAACGATTTATAAATTCTGTGTAGAATTATATAATAAAACTTACATGTTCGGAATCGACGTTTGTTGATCTATATTCTATATATTTTTTAAACCATAATCTTTTTCATTGGAACTCCGTATTATTCTATATTTGTTGATCCAATGACAAATCACAGTACTTAGTGACAGAAATGATCAAATTTTGGTTTACTACTGATATCTAATTATTTTGCAATTGTGTTTTGAACCATTTGGATTTGTTTCAAATTAATTTCTGTGGTATTTCCCCATATTGTTAATCCACATTTTACCAGAAATTCTGCCCGTGACATATACACTATTCTTAGAGTATAAATTGGTATAAACATTTTTTAAGTTATGAATTCTACCCTATTTGTTGATGTTTTCTGGATGAAAGACAATATTCATGAACAACACCAAAAACAGTGATTAAATAATTGTCAGTCGTAATTTTCTTCTTCTGCCTTCTTATGATATAAAATACACCCAACATACACTAAATAAGAAAAAAAATCTGAACAGGAAAATAATTCCTATTTAGCCAATGACCATCTCTAAAAACGTCGCCATTGTCGTGGCAGCAAAGGTTATATTTAAATTTGTAACATTTGTAATACTCTAAATTCATTGGTTTGGCTTCGGTAGGTAAAAAAGTGAAAATGTTACCTGTGGCGCTAAGTATCATCACCATAATCGGCACTACAACCTATGGCCGTCTCTTGGAAACATCTACGCTTATGCCGGTCTAAGGAAACAATGTTCACCTTCTCTCCGTCCAGCGAATTAATTTTCAGGCATCGCAATAATCATTCCATCGTTCCGCAGGCTTATTATATTGAACCATCTTTGGTGATTGCCTATCTTTGCTATATTATCTGCTAAGTTTAACAATCTTTAATATTAACGACTCTAACGGCGGTTCTCTCAATTTTTTTTGATTGATCAATGCGAGGCACCGATCTGCCAAGCTTTTTGTTGAGCAACGCTCTATTCGCCCGTTTCCAAGAATTTTTGATAGTTGATCATCCCAAGGGTGCCCGCCCACTTTCATAGACAATAAAATGGTGTCAATATAAACGTCTGCATTAAAAATATATTTAAAAAAAGCGTTAGCTTGAATTTTGCTATTGCTACGAAAGTAAGTACATTCGTTTCGTACATTTGACGTTTCTGTTTCCTCTCCGTGGGACATGAAAAACAAGTCAAAACGTAGCTTATAATAAGTAAAATAAGTTAGGTACTCTTCAATTTTATATCATACATACAAATACATATTTTTGACATTCGAAAACGGTTAAATAAATCTTTGTAATTCAACATTTGGATGGCGAAAAATAGTTCGCGAACCGAATGACATTTGACATTTCTGTCATTTTTTACTGTGTTTACACGTATTATAAATAGTCTTTGTTGAGCAGAACTTAATCCAGTTGTTTCGGTCCTAAATTTGATCGTTTCTTGATTGAGAGTTACGTTGGTAAGTTGCTTAGTAGGATTTGGAACAACGGCCGTAACTCAATTCTAACCTTAATTCAATCGAATATAATTCAATGTAGCGAATGAATTATTTTTTAGGGAGCCAATAAATTATCATTTGGCCTGTGGCATATTAGGAAATCCAGTGGTGCACCTGCAAAAATTATATCGATATTACCGTGTCAAAATATAAATAATAATTATGACTTATTTGTTTTCACGGTTAAGTATCCATGTTTGCCCCGGGGCTCGTGTGTTGGTCCAAAGGTACGCCTTGTGTTTTTATTATGGTTGAGCGATTAACGTAAAATAAGATTGACATATTAATAGAGACAACATTGATGGAGTGCGTTGAACTCGCAATAAAGCCCATCGTGGTGATTTCAGTGGTTTTGATAACAATAGAGGATGTGTTACATTTACCGTTAGAAGGAAGGAACTGCTTCACAATACACTAAATATTAAATCTTATCTTGCAACAGAAAAATGTTTGATTGGCTAATACAGCGAAAATTCTCGCACTGTCAGCTCTGGCTAATTAAAATGTAGTATTATAAGACCTATCTCTAAAGGAGGTGATCACACTGTATTGGGTAACTACAAACCAATTAGTATTTTACCATCACTCGACAAAATTCTTGAAAAATACATTCAGTTAAAATTAGTTAAGTATTTGTAAGATTTTTCCATTTTTGATATCAATCAATTCGGTTTTCAAAAAAAAAGAGCAGTGAATTGCTACTTCAAAAGTTTGCCAGCCTAATAAATAATTAGTTGAATTGTAAAATACATACATTAGTCTTATTTATAGATTATTCCAAGGCTTTTGATACTATTGACCATTGTACATTACTTAAAATACTAAAAAAATATAGGAATTAAAGGAAAACTTCTAAAACTCTTGAAAATTAATTAAGCAACCGATGCATGACATTGAAACTATTAAACACTATATGTAAAATATAAACTTATGGACCTTTTACAAAAAGACTACATTGAACTTTTAAAATGGTCTCAGGACTCTGGATTAATTATAAATGCAAAAAAAAGTAAATTGATGAACATAAGATTCCCAAATGCAAAGGTATATATTTCACCTTAAATAAAAACGCTTACTTCAGATTTTTTATACGATGGCATTCCTGCATCGTGTACATGTGAAAATGTTGGACTTATGTGATCATTTGTTTATTTAGGTGTCATTATTGATTGTTTTTTCAAGTGGGATTTACAAGTATTTTTTTCATTTTTTTTCAATAAATAAAAATAAACTATTTCTGTTCGAAATTTGTAGGTCGATGCTATTTTTACTACCCGCAAGGTCATTTCGATTAAGAGATAATTATGCCTTGAAATGAGAAATACTCTGGAAAAGAGGGATAGAAAAGTCTGATTATTAGGGGAATAAATATATTTTATAATTGCGGTTATTGTATAAGTCAAAAAACTTTTACAGCATTCTTAGAAAATACTAGAACGGAGGCTCGTTTAAAAATTAATTAATTTCTTTTCCCTCTACGTAGGCAATTAAATTACTAGCTGGGCATTTAAAAAAAATCATATTTTTTTGCAAAAGGGATTGTTGAACCAAGAATAAATATCGCGCAAGATGATATTATATTGAAATCATGATATTTAAGTATGTGGTTCAGGATTTTTTCTGTACCAATGTTTTAAAATAATCCATTGTTTTGCTGTATCAACGTTTGTGACATGATCCGCGGAAAGCACGCATTGAAGTGCTACGGATGGGCCCGACGGACGTGCGAGGTTGGTTATACGGCCATTGTGGTCCTCATCATCTGTCAACAGTCAATTATTGTCTATTCCCCCGGGAGAGGGGCCTCCCCACTCCCCCGTGTCGCTGGTCACCGACCACTGGACTGGTGATCCCAATCAAACTCAGTTGTGGTCAACATTTTTATCGAGGGCTGATGAGGGATTTTATTTGGAAATTTTTATATTCTTGAATGAATTAAAAATATTCAATTTTGGAATAACTTATTGAAGCTGATAAACCTGAACGTAACATATTTTTAATAATTTAAGATCATATTAACAACTCTCAAAAAGAAACATGAAACCGAAAAGACAGAGAAACGATAAAGGTAACAGTAGCAGCTGGCTGCCGAACCCAGGACTTCATATAAAGCAGCCAAAAATATATGGCAATTAATTGAAGATGATATTGACAGTTCTTACAAATCACAGTATGATACCGATAAAAATGACAGGACAAATTGGGGTAGTTGTAGCTCAGTGGATTGGAAGGTCAAATTAGAGGGTCGTTAAATTCTACTTCATTTTCCACTAATTAAGTCCCAAATATACTCGAAAAAATCAAAATAAACTTCAATACATTTTTCATATAAATCCCAATCTTCTAATCCTAACGTTTCCAATATCCATTTATTAACGCTTAATTATTTTTAATCCATATTTCCACATACAAAAATAAAACAAGGTGTGCTATGTAACTTTTTATATCGCCACCTTAATTAGCAATTTACATGACTAGATTTTTTTAAAATTGTGTTTTAGATCCCACTTTTTTGCATTTTTTTAAATACGCATTATTACGAACACCTCGTAGCAATGTGATAATTATAAGTTCGTATCAAAAATCGTATGAATTAAAAGCAGTAAAAAAAAAAAAGTAGAAATTAAAAAATGTTATTCGTTTGAAAAAATATTAATATTAGGATGGAATAGCTTCTCTTTGGATTCATTTGCGTTGTATAACGTCGATCTTCGATTGCATTTTAGAATTCTACATAATTTAAATAAAAACGGTTAAAAATTGTACTACAACTTTTTAATCTTATACCAAAACTTTGTTTTTTTTTTGTTTTACTTGACAGGTGATTTGTGTAGTGGATAGGTACTTAAACTCGTTTAAGTTATAAGAAAATGCTGAAATTGGAACATATAAGTCCTAAAACCACTGGTTGTCGACTTCTGTAGCACTTGTTCCCATATTCCCATGGCTATCATATCCCTGAAGTCCCCACTCCCGAATACACTTTACACGTGATTAGTGTCCCGTTATATCATCATGCTTGTCAAAGATGACCAATGATGAAAAAGCTGTAAAGGATGTGTACACTACAAAATTGATAGTGATTTTCATGCGGAATCATAACAAAATGTTATTTAAACTTTTTTTTTTTTACAATGTTAGAGCGATGTAATAACTTTGAGAAATTTGCCAAAAATAAGTCACAATAACTAAACCAGTGTGAATTATCTTTATTATAACAAATTATTACATAATACATAACATTTGCTTATTGTCGTACTGAAAAATACTGTTGATATAATCATCATGACACTTCATCCCACGGTGGGATTTGCCTCTTTCCAAAAAAAAAATCCACTAGTTTAGGTCCCTCGCCATTTTTCTTCAGTTCATTGGATTTACTATGGTGTGCCAATATCCAGTCCATATCTTCCCTAGTGAATCTGGATCACTTCCGCAAGGACACCTACTTGGTCATGATTTTAGGTGTTCTTTAATTTTATCCACATGGCCAGCCCATCTCTTTCAAACAGTGTTGTCAATAATCTTTTTTTTTGTATATTCAGATATTCTGACACCATTTGTTTTTTTGATCGTGTTCTTTCTTATGTTGTCTTTTAAACAAATATGATGGTGTCCTTGATTGCATATCTCCTTGATATCTGCTGTATTGATGGTATTTTGCTATTTCTTATGTTGTCTTTTAAACAAACATGATGGTTTCCTTGATTGCATATCTTCTTGATGTCTGCGGGTATCCTTAAAATTGTTTAAGTGCTACTATTATATTAAGTCTATCCTTACTGTAACAAAACTGTAATACTGTTTTTGTATTTCTCAATTTGTGTAATACTTGTTGGTATTTTGATATTTTTTCAAATATTATTTAATCGATATTCTGTAATTGGAGTGCATTATCACTAAAAGAAAACTATTATGCTGTTTTCGTATTTAAAAATATTTTTTTCAACTTGTGTACATTGATCACAAAATGGATGTACCTATATTGTTCTATTATTGCGCTACTATTTGTGTGATTATTTTTTATTTATTCTTGTACTACTCGTATATAATATTGCTGAACTTAATTCCCGCTGACAAGCAACTTTCAGCAGCTTAGCGAGTACAAATTCCCCGTCTATGTAATTAGTATTATACAATAAAAATAAATTATAAAACACATAAATCCTTTGCAGTTACATAATCTGAGACCCTTTTGTACCACGCTTGTCAAAGATGTTGACGGATAAAATACGATCACCTTTTTAATTCCGTCAAGTGCCCTTCTCCTGTCGCCTGCCACGTAACTCCGTTCCGGCCTTATTGTGGACCAATGCGAGAAGAATGAGCCCGTTGATTCAATAACCCGTGTTAGATTAGTCATGTATGGAGATTTAGGGCACTTGCGGCTCATACCATACTCCACATACATATAAAGAATGCGTAGGCATAACTTGATATTTTATGTGATCATAATGATGATTGATTTATTCTATTGACATAAAGGTATTAATCCCTTCTGGATTTATGAGAGAATAATTAAAAACGACTGTTTTATTTTCAATTAAATAACATATTTTAGGCAGTGGTGCGAGTACGTGACACGTGATATTCTAATTATAAATTAAAAAATTAAAAAAAAAGTTTTTCTTATTTTCAGTACATGTCAAATTTATGCGGCATATATAAATTAGTTAGTGGTGTAATATTGGTCAACATAGTTGCCTTCCAAGCAGTTGATCGGGTTCGATTCTCGGCAGTGACAATATATATATATATATACGAGTATGTGTACTTTTTTTTAAATGCAATTTAATTTCATAAATAATACATAAATTGAAAGTTTCAGTTTTTTTGCCATTATATTTTTTTTTTATTTTATTATTGTTGTTATTTTTTTAAAATTTCTAGTTATAAATTTTGAAAGTAATTTATATTTAATATTTTTTGATAATTTTTTTTCTACTGTTTCAAGTTTCAACTTTCAAACATTAAAACTTTTCCACAAATCCTTTTTCACGGGTTTGCGCTATTTTACTAACACTATTTCAATTTGTTGAACAAAACGAAAAAAACATTGAAGAAAAGTGAGAAAAAAACCTTAACCTAAACTATGCTTTTTATAATGTTCTTTGTTGTAATTATTCTGTCTTATCCACTTGGCGTGTTTTTACTGTCGAAAAAATTACACATTTTTAACAGTATCCCCCTCATTTGCGAAAATCATTTCACATTGCTGTACGACCGATTTTATCCCTGACATCTATAAACCGGATTAACAGCAATATTTTGTTTAAACTCCACACACACATTGTATAGTCGAGAGAAATGTGTTCGCTTACTTTTGAAAGATGGTGCATTTAAAAAATAATGCACGTATTTTATTGTAGTTACTTTATTCATAATTTATTTCCCTAGCGGCTCCTCGCCTTGTCTTCGAGTTTCTCAAGAATGTGAATCGTGGTCTGCATTGTTATCACTGGTGGTCAGCCCGTCTTACGACGTCGCAAATCCAAAAGTTAACATATTCGGTTATTTCCCATTTCAAAGAAATTTTACATTTCTATCCAATACGTATCATTATCTTTTATATATGCCCAAAATGAAGGCGTCTGACACGAAACTGGGTTAACATTTGATGAGCAAATTTTATAACAAGTAAAAACTATAGCATATGTTTCAAAATATTTCACACTACAGAGGGAAATACGCCGTGCTCTGATATAATTTAACTAACTAAAAAATTTACCATACTCTAATATAATTTTAGTGCCTAAAAATTGACTTTACTACTACTTTAAAATTAACAATTATAATTATTACCTTCTAGAAAACATTAATTTCCACTGTCCAGTATGAAACACACGTTCAAACCAACTATTTCAAATCCCACACTCAAAAACTAACTAGACACGATGTTTTATTTTTATTAAAACATGCACAAAACAGAATACTATTTTTTCAGATGCTGGTATTTTCCATTTGTCCGCATGTCAATTAATTAAATAGATTAATTAATGACTAGTTAAATTTTTTCAATAAATGTGTAATTATTTTATGACATTATTATTACTAAGATTGATTTGAAATTCTCTGTTTACACCACTGTTTAATATATAAATTTCAACATGTATCGAAAGCGAAGATTCTGTCATTAGGGTGAACAGCAAACTATAAAAATAATGACCAGTATACATACATAATAAAATAAAATATAACTATAACTATAACTATAAAATAATAACGTATAGAATAGCCAAATTATAAACATGAACAAAAATGAACGATAAGTGATGAAAGTCGGTAAGTAATTAATTAAAAATGTTAAAATAATTCGTGAAATAAATGTAAAGAAATTTTACTATAAAATACTAAATAATATATTTACTTTAGAAATTATTTATTTTTATTTTTTTATTATTAATATAAATAAAATCAAAAAAATACGAAGGCATAAGAATAAAATAATAACACTAATTATTATTAAAATTTATATTCATAATATTTTAAACATTGGATAAATTTAAGAGATAGCTATTTAATTTTGGTGATTAATAATATTTAATTGACTGTTTTTTTTTGTTTTTTTGTTTTTTTTTGTTTTTGGCTTTCACCCATTAAGGGCGATCTCGGCCATGTATAATCAGTTAGATTTTAATTGTACAGATTGTTCTTAAAATTAGTTACTTTTAAACAAGATATAATATTTGGGCAAATAAAATTGAAGCAGATAAGTTAGATAAGTTAAACAGTGTAAATTTATGTGTGTTTTAATCCCCAATGACTTAAATTTTAATGCCATTTTTATAAATGTATTTTGCTAATAAATTGTTAATTTGGGGGAGTTGAGACTTAGAAGGCAGGGAATACTGGTAGGGAGATCAATTTTAAGTTTTACCAATTCATGCATAAAATTTGGAAATTGGTCATTGATAGGACATTCAAAGAAATTATGGTCCAGAGTGTCCTCTGACCCATTACTGTTAACACTTTTGCTAATTTCAAAAATTTCACATTTATCTAATTGTAAACCAGTTGTATTCGTATGAAAAATATTTTTAAAATCTTATTAATATAAAATGCTGGTTGGATAGTATTTAGGATGTTTTTTTATTAATAAATTAGAAGAATTAAAAAATAATAGTTTTGTCCACTGTTTACCAACGTCTATTATTTTTGAATAAATATAAGATTCAGTAAACTTTTAATATTATAAACATGAGATATGATGCTGTTATACATATCATGTATATTTATATATATATATATTACCTATTAATTTAGTATTATAACAGTTGTTGATCGCAACCTGTTTAATTATATATGCTTCTTTATTAAAATTATTTTTGGATAGAGGAACATTAACTAATCTACTAAGCATGGAATGAAAAGCTGATAATTTTTAACCAAAAGGATGATTAGAAGTATTATGTACAACTATATATGTATACTCGTACATATATATAGTCGATATATGCTAACTTCAAATTTATTTTTAAATTGGGTGAAAAATTGGTGTTCACGATCATAAATACCAAGAAATCACTTCTGAGTACTCGGTTTCGTCCGATTTTCTTTGGTTTTTCTTGTTAACAAATACAAAATATATTAAGCAAATGAAACACGTTGTTATAAACCACGAATATATTTTATTTTCACCAACCGGTTTCGCTTAACTCAAGCTTCATTCGTGGTTTATAACAACGCGTTTCATTTACTTAATACAATGTCAAACAACAAAGTGATTGCTTCTTATGAAAATAAATACAAATTATTTTTTGATGCTATAGCTCACCGTTTTAGAGTTATAATTTATTCATACACACCGCCCTTCAACATTATTACAGCGCGCTTGAGGTGATTTTTCACAAAAACGGCGCTATACCAGTCATCCAATTATTATTATTATTGTAAGATAGATACCTACGTAGGTATATTTATGTAACTACTATTTCTCTGGGTAGAGCTATTCTTGTTCCATGGCATTCAAATGTGTTCATAAGCATGTAATATTGAAAAGGAGATTTTGAAATCGCTTCAAAATCTGATAAATTTTATGTTACTAAACACCACTGAACAGATTATTCCTAGAAGCCTGTACATTTGAAAGAAAAATGATGTCACCGATTTACATAAGACATTTCGACTCTTGGGTCCCAGAAAGGTAATGAAATTTATTATCTGTCCAAGAAGAGAGTGTCAAATGCTCGAACTATCGCCCTTAAGAAAGACCACTATCCAAAATCGAAACGTTGCTTGAAATGACTATCCGTTTTTGGTGAGTAGATCTGAAAATCCAGGTACTTTATGACCATCTCCGTCTCAATCTGCTTCTCTTCTGCCTCACAATATACTCAAATAGGGTATTTTCACATATTACGGATATCGTTAAGAATATGTGGAAGACTTAGAGTACATATTTTTTTGATTTTGAACGTCGGACAAAAAATATGTAGTCTTAATAATATCATTAATAATTATTAATTATTATTTTATATCTAAAACCGCTCATCCAGAAACTGTCCAAACTGGCTAAAACGTCATTATGATGTACATAACGCTACTGACTGGTAAAACGGCTGTCACCGCCGTTGGTCGGCATGAAGTTAACAATGCAATATTCAAGAAAAAAAACGTACATGTCGTTTTTGCGGTATATCAAAATTGGCACATTTTAAATCGTTATAGAAAATTTATACGTAAACATTAAAAAAAAAAAAAATGTCATCATTATTGTAATTTTTTTCTTAATTTTTATAGATGATTGAAAAAAAAGTGATAATACCCTATTGGATAGGTTCAATGACATTTCGGCACTGTGATAAATCAGCACACTTTTGAAAAGTGATATAAATTCATTTAAAGTATGAAAAAAAGTAGCCTAAAAATCTAATATAACCCAACTAAGTTAACCGATTTTTCCTTTAGTTTTCATAATTTTCATGACTTTATATCACTTTTCAAAAGTGTGCCGATTTATCACTGTATCGAATTTATTAACGTTTCCACTGGGCGCCATAGTCCCACTATCTTTTGTGCGGTAGGTATAAAAAAAAACCAAAGAATGCCGACATTTGAAAACGTTGATTAATTTCACAAAGAGCGAGAGGATATTTTACCCTACTTTGGTTACACGAGAACGCCCACATCACTTTTCTATGGCTTTATGTCTTCAGTGGCGAAGACATAAATTCTTAGCTAACACGTATGATAATAATATAATCAAACTTGTCAAATATTTATGTTCTCATGCCAATAAGTTCGAATAAATTGTACAGAAATGGCTTAGGCATACCTTGTTAAAGGTGGAAATTACTTTTTATGAGGTCGTAAAATAAACGTAAATATTGACCTTAAATGTTTCCAAATGGAATTTAAATTCTGATGATTGTAACTATGACAATGGTTACGAGAGCATATCTTTTAATATAATCCTCATTAAATTAAGAATGCAGGCAGTAAATGTGCCCACGATTGATTAGGTCGCTTGGTAATTGTATTATGTTATTAGTTATTAGCTATAAAATAATATGTCGTGATAGGTAAATAGTACTGTTTCAACTAAAACTCCTGTTAATATTTTATTTATTTACATTTTAAAATGAATTTTTTGTTGATTAAAAAACCTTTGTAACTTTTTTCCATTTATTTATTTTCGACTAGACCGGTTTCATCCTATCACGGGCATCGTCAGACCGGCAAAATGAATACTAAATCTATGGTATATATATATATATAACATCGATGTTGGGAGTGAGTTCCCTTGCTTTCTAATATTTTTATTTTATTTATGACTTGAAATTTGTTTTATTGCAGACGGTACTGTTTATTATGTTTTTAAAAACTACTTTCGGGTTGGTTTATTGCCCTCTGGAAGACGGATTACATTGTGTTTTTTTACTGAATCTATGGTTTTTTTTCAATTGTTTAAAGTTATTCGTGTCCGCTTTTATTTGAACAGATAGTTCATTCTAGTTTTGTTATTTCCCTGTGATTTCCGTCTTGTTTGCTAAGATGAACTTTATAACAGTTTTTGTCCTATAGTTACATGAACTACGGGTAACCAGGTACATTTTTGTTGGGTCTTTAAAATATTTTATTATGTTATAATAGGTACACATCAGGGTTCTATGCTTCTTATAGTTCGCCTTGGATGTCTGCGACAAAATTCCTTCCAAAATTTAATATGGAATTCCACCACGAATTGACAGTTTTAAAATTAGAAATAATGAAAAGTATTTACCTTTTCTTTTATTATATTTTTCCGTACTTATTATATTTGATGTTTATTGTTTTTGTTACTTTGCTTTATTATTTTTAGTATCTCTACATAGTAAAAATCTTAACTCTTGTATCCTGCGCATTTTTAACTAAAATGTTAATGCCCACGCGGTGTGTCCACCCCACTGCTATTTTTACGGTGTCATAATTGGGAACAACCGGTGAATATTTTCAAACAACAAATAAATAATAATTTGATCGTTAATTCAACATAACATGATTTTGTGTAGATTTTATAATACATATTTTACAATACCAACTAAATGTTAATATTTTTCACATGCATTAGAACAAAACAAAATATTCCACCAATTTTTACAAATTTAATACATGGATTTTCGAAGTAGGAAAAAAAATATTATTGTCAGATAGCAATGACATGTATGAAAGATATTCTGTTAGGAATTTGATCAAATTCCACTATTTTAACCTTCATTTCTATTGGGAGGTATGAAACCTTGTCAATTTATTAATTTAAATTTAACCGACCATTGGGTACTTTACTATTCAATAAATTCTCCGATGATAAAAATGGTTTCGAATAAAATGTGAGGAAGGAATTAACCCTAAAGCTCGAGCAAACCCTTGTCTTGTACTAAATGTGTTCATAAAACAAGATTTCTCATAGTAAATTAGAAATTATATAAGTATTTGATTGCATAACCAAAAGCTCTCTTCGTTAGTAGGGGAAGACGTATTAATATTCAGCGTAGATATTTATCTCTTCCATTCACTGATTATTCTGAGAGGATTGGATGTTTGCCAGAATAAGCTTTTAATAATATTAGGTGCCACAACCATTCTTCAAAGTGTCTTGGAATTCGATCATACAGCTGTACGGGATGCAGAAATTTAATCAAAAACTTTTTTTTTAAATAATTTATAGCATTTTAAATATTACATCAATGTCACTGGTTTAATATTAAAATATTAGTGGGCTTTTCGTCAATGATTCGATTAAGGAAAAAAAAAGATTTTTTGTTGCTCCAGTATTGCCTAGGTCAGTGGTCGGCAAACCACGGCTCGCGAGCCGTATGCGGCTCTTTGGCCCCTTCAGTGCGGCTCAGCCGCAAATGTGTGCCACCGACACCCTGTTCGTCCGGTCGGTTGGTTTCCACAGATCATGGAATATAAAGAGATATGCTTTGAACCATTTTTACAACGGAAGCCAATGTCGACTTTTCAATAAAATTAAAAATAATAATTGGGAAATGTCAATACCTTAGCCTTCGTTAAAAAAGCCTCTTAATACTGCTGCACAACAAGCTTTTTCGAGCATGAACCTTATCAAGCGTAGAATAAGAAATCATATAATTCATGAGAATCTGGAATGGTACCAAAACTTAAAAACAACTACATACAAACCTCAAATTTTTCAAGTAGATGCACACCAATTGTTCACATTAAGTGTTTGTCAGTTATTGGCATAATTTAATTTTGTGGATACCTTACTTTCAATTTAATTATCAACAATAAATAGGATTATTAAGTTGATATCAAGTTTTATTCAATGTTTTACCTATAGTTTAATTAAGGCTTAAAACCCTAATTAGAGTTTATTAAGATAATGAAAAGTATATTACTTATATGGTTTTAAGTTTAAAAAAAATGGCTCTCAAAAGAAATCTCAATCGTTGTACTGTAGATAAGTTTGCCGACCACTGTCCTATGTGATCACCATTTAGGATCAAAGCGTTAGCTATCTTCTGTGACCAGGTGTGAATAGCTAGTTACTTTCAATTCCACACCCTCTTCCCCATTGCTATCAACCCCACAACATTCCCCCAAAAAGAGACTATTATTACCGAGTAGTTTCAATGGAATTCTTGTATAGTATCACGAAATAAATGCTATAAAATAGTACAAACACGTAAGCAATGCTATGATGTTTTGATTACACCTTCCTTACAGTAAGCTTACTAAATATTACTTACTATGTCACTAATACTCATTTTTCTCATATTGTATACAAAGGTTCTTACCTACTCGTAGTAACTACTTATAATTTATTTTTTACCCCTTTTAAACAATGAAACATTCCCCTGTTATAGGTTACCTGACAGGAGGCATTTAAATTCTTCCTAATACAAAAATGGAGTATTTTCAAAAAACTATATAGATCGTTAAAAATGTTTGGAAGATTTAAAGTTTATTTTTTTGTGTCTGATTTTTTTATTATTTTCATTCGAAATAATTTGATTAAAAAACCATCTAAAAACAGCACATTATTTTTTCTAAACCGTTCAAACTGGCTATAACGTCATTATGATTTAGAAAACGCTACTGGCTAGTAAGACGGTTGTCACTGATAATGGCTGGCGTGACGTCAACAACACCATTTTCATGAACTAAAACAAATATGTGGCAATTCTAAAATGGAAATTTTTAAATTGTTATAGAAATTTATTCGTTTACATAAATAAAATTAAATTGCTGTAATTATCGTAATTTCTTCTTCACTTTTTTTTTCAATAATTAAAATAAAACAGTGAAAATACCTTATTATTTACGTAAGTGGAAATGCTGCCAGTGCAACGATTGAGGATTTAGCTAGCGGAGGATTGATATAAATATTCTAATATTGCTATTGCTGTTTATTATTTCGCGTAAAAGCCAGCTTAAATTATTTGTTGTTTGTAACACATCCTATAGTTATTCCATATCTAGTCTGGCACATTACACCTAGGACAGATAGTGTTAATCAGACAAACGCAATTTACTCCAATGGAAAATATTCGCTAATCTACTCTGTTGGTCTCTTTACGAACCCCAAGCCGTTTAGGATAAAATGATTATCTCCTTCGAATTATGCTCTCCGTGCGGTGTTGACTGGATCGATTAAGAGCCTTTTGGATCTAACTAAGTAGAAACTTGATTATATAAATTAATATGGCACGTAGTACGTATTTGTTTGATTCTACGTTCTTGTGATGGAGGGTGAGTAATGCCTTAATTATTGTAATTAGTATTGTTAATTAATGTAAATTACAGGTAAATAAAAGGTTTCTACCATATATATTTTTTACGAATTTTCAAATGCATAGATCATCGCAATGCTGCAAACATTGATAAATGACAAATTATAGAGGAGAGAAACTCAAATATTTTACACTTCTTTAAACATCCCCTTAGTTAGGAACTGTTATGAGTAAAAAATCATTAAAGTAATTTATAAAAAAATTGTTTCACAAAATTTATCAAATTTATCGTAATATAAATGTCTCTTATCTATTAAAAACAATACGTGTTAAGAAATTTTTGAAAAAGAAAAAAAGGTAGCGCACGTAAAAATCAAAATGCATACTGAACTTTAGTCAGCTGATGTCAATTAGACATTTTTAGCAGACTTGCGGAACCTCATTTGAAAATCAATTATACAAAAAAAACATTTTTTGCAGTCTTTCAGTTTTAACAGTATGGCGAGGATTCTCAGGATCTTCATTTTACGATTATACTTTTAAAATTGTTGCTTAATATTTACTTACGTTTATTTTGCTACATATTTTATATACAAAAAGTGGTTCCTATTGTAAAGGGGTCCTAATAGAGCCAATACCTATGGCATCATCAATTTGGAAACGGTTAATGTAGGTAGGGGAAGGAGATGCGTTAAAGGGAGGTTGTAAATACTCTTCGGATATGGTTTGAAAGAGTGATCTTTCACCAGGGTGATACTGAGAGGATTATTCCCCTTTTCAGTGCATTGCAAATATTGATGTATTATATTTTGATGAGAAACGAAACGAAAAAATTGGTTCTACTTAGTTTAGGGTATGTTACCTCAAGGTAAGGTAGACTTTCAGACCGGCAAACGAGTGAAATTGCACCCCCCCCCCGCACCGCTCTAGCATGCTTTCAGGGGAATCCACTTCGACGAGATATTATATTCGCAATATGGCCTATAATTGTATGACTCTGTGTTACATTCGAAACTACCCATCAACATTGTATAGCAGAATGTACCTTTAGTGGACTATAAATTAAATACTATTTTAATTGTTACAATTAGTTGATTTTAGTATAGGCTAGATGAAGGTTAAAAAGGAACGAGGATTAACAAAACACTTACCGAATAATTTCCATACAAACGAACAACCTACTCTCACCATAGTAGTTTTGTTTTCCGTCAAATGAGAGCACTAAACATAGGAATTGCCCGATTACATTGTTGCTATTCAAAAACGGTAGTGCTAGTTAAATTGCAATTAAGGTGGGAACTAGTAACCAACCACATTATTATTTCAAAACCTGACATTATGAATGAATTGTTTACGTTTTTTAATATTCCTGCGGTTGGTTTTCTGTATTTGGAAAGTAGCATATTTAATTTCTTTTCAAACATTATCATATTTTTGTTTGAATATGTCTTTAGTTCTTTACTATTTTTATCAACACACCTTCCTATGTTGTTACGTAATTGATACTAATTGACATCTTATTGTTAAATATTTCACACCTCGTACAGGTTCTCCTAGTGAGACCTTCACATAACACGACACAATATAAATTCAAATTTACAGTAATTTCATCATTAGATTATTGGGTACCCACTATTAGTGTTTATCTCTACGACAACTGCAAACAATAGACACGTTTATGAAATGTGTGTTAATTTAAAACAAAACAAGTAATAATAATAAGAATAAATCCTTACGAGCTTCTGAGGTTGCACATGAAATCAAATACATCCAAACATGCTTCATAAATACCACTTAATAACGCAACACTGCAGTTGCAATATAATAACGTTAGCCGTCGCATCGCCTTTTATACGGCCGGACAAAAGTGCAGTGCCGTCTCATAAATACTGTTTACCCGAATTTATGCCCAAACGGGATTTCACAAACGCCACGCGTTGTATTTCCTGCCGGACAAGAGGCTTTTACTTCTGTTGTAGATTTTGGAATATCGTTATTAAAAAGCGTAGGTAGATAAGGTACTATACCTACTGGCAGGGGCGGTTCGTGAATTTTTAGTGTGCTAATATTGAAAAAAACGACATAATTAAGAAAAAAAAAATTGTATGAAAGTGTTTTTGCTAGGGGGTTCAATTTGGTCAAACGGAAATGACAACTTAAAAATATTCATATAAAATATCAATAATGCAGTCTTAGCACACTAGTATACCAAAATGTCGCGAGCCGCCACTGCCTACTGGTTTCAGGTATTGCCATAATATAAGCTTAAATATAGGTAATTTTCTTTGAGGCAGCAAAAACTCTCGAAGGGTGAGCTCTGGCATCTTGAAATTGGCATAGATTTTTCTCTGAGGTATATAGGTAAACACACTTATTTTTAGCAAACAATGTCATTTCCACGCGAGTTATCAAAAATTATATAAGACGCCATCTTTATTTTTTACAAATATTGGGCAAATATCATCATATTATCTAGTTATATAATGTACAAATCTGCTCGCTCGACCGGTGAGTATGAAAATTGCAAAGCTTTTACAAACATGGTTTTAGAGGTCAATACCCTAATTTTTAGCTTTCAAAGTCATTTCGAAATAATCATCGGACGAGATTAACAAAAGTGTTATGTAAATGTAATTGTTAAAATTATTTGTTTTTCAATATTGTCGATTTGAGTCAGGAATCGAAAACACCTGAATTTAAATAATAGCAATACCTGAATCAAAAGCATGAAAATTATTACAAATGAATTTGAAATATTACAAGAATTACCGGATTTACAATAGGTACAAATGTACAATATAACAATAAATAAAACCATTACAATATTCTACGCGAAACGGTTATCATTATCTTTAAGTTATTTATAATCATTGAATGTATTGGAAAACCTGTAGTATTATCATGGAACATTTTAAGTTATAGCTCATTCGTGCACACCTGTAGAAAGTGTAGATTACCTTAGTATTATTTAGCTTTGTTACGGCAAAACTTGTGAGTGCCTCATTTAATGGTATTTTAACAAGTTCTTCAAATATGTGGGTTTTCACAGTTCAAATGAGTGGAAAATAATAAATAAAAAATACTGCATTGTACATTATAAATTTTAACTGGTGTGTTGTACCTAACACCTCGTGTGTTTTATATTCCCATGTGAATGTGATGCTTGCTTGTTTATTATGCCGGTGTTGCTATTTCCGTAAATGCAGTGTGTTATGTCTATTAATTAGGAACTGTGTTGTTTAAACCATTTGACCATATGGTCTAACACAAGTTGCATGTACTCGTGGGTATGTTGGAGGATGATTAATGGTAACTTTATTATACCAGACAACGCGAGGCACAACATAATTGTAAAAAATCAACACCATTATGAAATATTAAATGATATGTTGTACGTTGTTAGTCCGTTGTTCTATAGCGATAACATTTTTATGAATGTCCACTTTAAAAAAAAATTGCACAAATGATAATTAATTACTAGTATGATAATTGGTAATTCACAGATGACTGTTCGTTATTATTTTTAACAAATGGTAAATTTTTTATTATTTTTTAAATTTCTTTCTTTTGTTGCCTGTTCGTTATTATTTTTAATAAAAGTTTTTTTTTAAACAAAAGTGTCATTCTTTTATTAGTTATCTTTAATATTTCTATTGTTGCCTGTTCGTAATTCTTTTCAACAAATAGTCGTACTTTTATTAGTTTTCCATAATCTTTCTTTTGTTGCCTGTTTGTTATTCTTTTTAAAACATGCCCATACTTTCAATATTTTTCCATAATCTTTCTTTTGTTGCCTATTTGTTATTCTTTTTAAAACATGCCCATACTTTCAATATTTTTCCATAATCTTTCTTTTGTTGCCTGTTTGTTATTCTTTTTAAAACATGCCCATACTTTCAATATTTTTCCATAATCTTTCTTTTGTTGCCTGTTTGTTATTCTTTTTAAAACATGCCCATACTTTCAATATTTATCTATAATCTTTCTTTTGTTGCCTGTTTGTTATTCTCTTTAAAACATGCCCATACTTTAATTATTTTTCTATAATCTTTCTTTTGTTGCCTGTTCGTTATTCTTTTTAAAACATGCCCATACTTTCATTATTTTTCTATAATTTTTCTTTTGTTGCCTGTTTGTTATTATTTTTAAAACAAGCAATACTTTCATTATTTTTTGTAATCTTTCTTTTCTTGCCTGTTTGTTATTCTTTTTAACAAATGGTCATACTTTTAATAATTTTATATAATCTTTTTTTTGTTGCCTATTTGCTATTCTTTTCAACAAACCCTTATAATTTGTTAGTTTTAAATTAAATTTCTTTCAACAAGTTTAGCCATATTTTTTCCTTAAAATCCAGCTAAAAGAAAACTGTTTCTATATCTCTTATTTCAACCATTAAATATAATTACCTAGAAGAACTTTTTTTAGATAAACCATTATATAAATAAACCACTGTAAAAAAATGATTAGTAATAGTTTGATATTATTAAATTTTAAAACGTAAAAGAAGTTAATCAATTATTAATTTAAAAAAAATACTTAGTATTTGAAGGACTATGGTACCATATTTGGGGACATACGAAAGTAAATGAGGCAGAGGAAGGACAGATGGAAGAAAAAGTATGCCAAGTACCTGGCTTACTGACGTAGGTGTAATACAAAACTCTAAACTTAAGGCAATACTAAGAATATTTTACACTCCAGAATGATGTGAAGGGGTCTTCAACAAATCAAGATCATTAAAATCTCTTTGTTTTAAAAGAAACTTGATCACGTCCGTAAAGAATTTGCTAAATTTCCATTTAAAAAAACTCCACACAATCCTGCATTACATAACATAAAAGGCTTCATTCCAACCAAAGAAATTACAATTCTCGGAAAACTTACCACATATTTCACATGTTTGCATGGGACCCTGGACTTCAGTCATGCGTTAACCGCTACCAGACTGCATAGCCGACAGTAAGGACAATATTTCACGGCGTGGAGCAATTTAGTCTTTGAATTTCAGAGTCACAGTAGTAGCCTGACCACCGAAACACTTATAGACTATATAATATGGCTCGAAACGTTCCGGACTTGTTATACCAGCATTATTGTTATTTGTTTCTTTCTTCTTTTGTTCGGAAATCAACCCACACAAAAAGAACTTGCGCGTACATGGATATTTTAATGCTATTATAGTATGTGGGTGCCATTAATACAATTCATAAGTGGAATACAGAGAGCGTTTAATGTTTTGAGCTCTTTTTTAATGTTGGAGAAAGAAGGAAGTGAGCAGCACTTGTTGAGTGTGTTTTAATGCGAAACACGCGTGAGGATAGACTGAGATTTTTGCCCCTGCCTTTACAGAGGCAAAAAACTCTTTAGATGCTAAATATGTTGTTATGTTAAACAAACAGGTGTGGAAGAAAGGAAGGTTAAATATGCGTACTTAAACTTCTATCTAAAACATTACCAGAGATTTCAACACAAATTTAAACTTTTTTTTTCAACAATCCTTTAACATTTAAAATTTCACCTGA
The DNA here is from genome assembly GCA_022606495.2 of Halesus radiatus. NCBI lineage: Eukaryota > Metazoa > Arthropoda > Insecta > Trichoptera > Limnephilidae > Halesus > Halesus radiatus. The sequence continues at coordinate 142,700 of JAHDVE020003502.1, forward strand.
CGGGTTTTCTGAATGCCGTCGAAATTGTATGTTTTTTTAATGTTTTTATTTGCTACGTGTTTGATCTTCTTTGTCATGTATTTGGGAGGTGTAGGTACATAACATATTAATTCTGTGTTTAGTACCTATTTTTACAAATATATTGAAATAATTGCAGACCTGTTAACTCAGTTGACAGCACCGGATAGAAAATAATAAAATTAAATTAAATTCAATTTATTTTTTATAACTTATTGAAGTTTGTAAACCTCATTGTAATATTTTAATCATTGAAGAAGATAATATTAACACATCCCAAATGAACCACGAAACCGAAAAAAAAAAACAGAAATTAAAAAGATTTCAGTCGCATCTGGGACTCGAACCCAGGACCTCTACCTATCCGGGGTAACCGCTGCGACAGATGCGACTGAAATCTTTTTAATTTCTGTTGTTCTTTCGGTTTCGTGGTTCATTTTGGGATGTGTTAATATTATCTTCTTCAATGATTAAATTAAATTATTACAAAAGCGACCCTGAATGTGCAATTGCTAGTTTTAAGAATGTTGCGATTAGAATAGTTGCTACTTAGTAAGTTACGGATTCATTCGACTTTGTGTGAAGCGCGTAATAAATCAATCATATTTGAATGCTGCATTTCTAGAAAGATATTACTTTGAATCTCCTTCTGAACACCTGTTTTTATGACTGCTTATTGTGATAACTAAATCTGAAAACATTTATTATTATTAAGAAGATCTCCAGTTTATGACTGCATTTTGAGTATACTTGAGGGAGGATAAATCATTACTTGGTAGTTGGTAGATAACATTTCAATCATATTACACGCTGAAACACCTTGATAGCAAACTTTATAGACGTGTTTCATTCTATTACTACCAGATTTGTCTTCCCACAGCTTTCACACGCTCAATACCGACGTCTTCTTTATTTTATTCACCCATGCAATTTGCTTTCTTATATTTTTACTAGTTGTTTGTTACTCGTGAGAAATCACGGAATGTAACTTGACTTGCCAAGGTAGAAACTAAGATTTTTTGTTACTATATAATCAAAACATATTATGTATTTCAAATCTATATAATATAATATAATAATCGCTAAACTGCTCAGCTATACATTCCGGAGACCGGAGTGCAGCTCGTTTTCAGCAGTGCATATAGAAATTATATGATGTTAAAGTTACATTAACTCTCTACGCTTAAATAAAATTAAATAATAAAAAAAAAAACACTTGAAATCTATAAACATAATAAAAATTACTAAATATATTTTATTTTTTTACAAAATCACTAACACAAGTATCCATTTCATTATTTATCAATGATGTTGTGCGGCTGACTGTGCAGGCAGCAACCATTCGCTAAAGAACTTCTTGAAGCACTGCAGTGATGTCGATATGAAGGTGAGTATCTGTGTGGGTTATTTTGTATACAAATCTACAGTTTTATTCCGAGCTTGATGGAATTTTGTACACTTGATCTTCAAAACAAGAGGAAGGCCACTGTCAACGTGAAATTTTTAAAAACCACCCCCAACCCCCATCCCTCTTTCCCACACCTTAAAGCAGAATTTTGGTACTTCTTGATGAAATTTTCCACCCCTGAAGTTCATATTAAGGCTGCTCTCTGACGGTCCGGTGAGGAATGAACATTTCACTCGTTACTGCAGACACTGCACAGAAAAGTCAAGTTTGCTGAAGTAAGGTAACGGTTTGCAACGCAGTCCATTGAGGGACTTTTCTGCGCAGTGTCTCCAGTAGCGAGTGAAATGTTCATTCCTCACCGGACCGTCAGAGAGCAGCCTAAGAGGAAAATTACTGGGCAGGGGTAGGGTTAATACATCATAATCTCAAAACTTTACTCCAGACCATTCATAACCCCGGGCAACGCCGGATACTTCAGCTAGTATAGACTATAGAATAAAAATGACCGCCTTGTAACATAATTATATTAAATGTAGGTAGGAGCTTTATCACTTGTATGGAATTAAAAATAATCTTTTTGTGATATTTTCACAACAGAGTTCCGATTATAATTATTACACCTGTGCGTACACAAAAGGAAAATTCATTGTGGTAATAAATAATAGCTAGACATATGACGTTGTCAGCGCCATGTTAATTTAATTCGTATTTAAAATTAAACTGAATTTTATTTCCCTTAGGAACAGCTGGGACTCTTGTGTGGTAAACACAAATTAAAAAAAAAACCTAATCCTAAGGCTACATATCAATCAAATTGTGTCCAAAAGTTTCCTTTTTCAAATTCGCCCGAAAATAAAGTCTTAGGTTTTTTGCTTTAATAGACTGAGCTTTTCTTACAAAAAAATATGTTTTGTGTTTTAAATTTCGATTTTGACGATTTTTTACTGGAATCATAAGATATTAAAGGGTATGAAAATTAGGAATGATTTTCTAAAAAAGAATTTGATTAACTTTTAATTACAAATCACAAATTTTTAATCCATAATTTTTACCGGCATTCTTCAAGAGCTTATAAATAATAAAATTTCTAATGAGTTTGACTTAGCTTCATAACCGGGTGGTTTGAAAAGCCAAGCAAAACTAATGAATATAATTATACTAAAGTGGATAAAATCCGCTTTGTCTTAAGGTATACAATCTAAATATATCACATTCTATGCAGTTAAAAGCTGGCGTACTATTCCAACCCAGCATATATCTACAAATATACTTTATACTGTACAGGGTGATTGGTACTTGATGCGAAATATTTAAGGACATAATAGAGGAGTCATATATCGAAAAACAAAAAAAAAATTTCGTCAACCATTACGAAAATGGTGAAAAAATATTAATTTTACTTAATAATCCACCCGTAACGCTACAGAAGAAGCGATGTCGGTGGCGAAGTCGTCAATTGGATTCGTTTGTCGACTGAGTTGAGAGTCTTTTTTGTCGCCATATTGAGTTTACCGATGTCATTTTTTTTTCTTCTTTTTTAGTTAATTTGCGATGATTTTAAATGGTTATGCAGCTTTTTTAATCATCATTTTGCTGATATTGTTTGTGTAAAAACATACATATTTGGTATTTCTTAGGCATTTATTGTCAAAAAAAATTATAGCAATATTTGAAAATCTCCTACTATCATCAAAGTAAGCGGAAAATGTTGCTTGTGTCGTAAATGGAGGACTTAGCCAGCCGAGGAATTGAACTCACGACGCCTGAGTGAGACTTAAACCCGATGCCGACCCAGCCACTGACCGGTCATCTTTGCCAACCATGTTTTTATATTTTGACTTCTCCCACCCTCCCAATCATCACCTCGAAATCTCTACCTTCACTACCCCAACCTAACAATTTTTAATTACTTCTGTACTTGTATTATTTAAGTTAGATTTAAGAACGCTAGTAAATGACATGGTACTGTCGAAACCGATAGCAACCTATTAAATAACAAATGTCCACTGAATTAAAATTCTTCGAAAACATACATGACAGATTTAATCCCGTTTTGCAATATTTGATTGCTTTGTCTGTAAGCTACGATTATGTAATCTAAATATATTAGTACATATTTCATTGAGTGTTTATCTCACATCAAATGCCAGTTACCCTGCACATGTTAACGTATGAGACAATAGAGAGCGGAGCAAGCGCTCGTATCTCTTATGGAGTGATAGAATTCAGTTGTGCGAACATAAATATCCTTCACCCAACAAACAACACGTTGCAAAACACAAAGGTTGAATCGAAACTCGTACGAGATTTAATACAAACAATTCCTTCGTTATTTGCACGACGTGTTTTCGTGTTGGCGTTTTCGTCAAAGTTATTCTCTCGCTCTGTATTATTGTGACAAAGGTGATATAAATTTTAATGCCGCGAAATGTTGTGTTTTGGCGGAGATCTAACGATAACACAATAATACATTTAAAAAAAATCTTTGTGTGTTTTCAAATAAAACTCTCCATTTGAATTTTCCTTAGCTGACTTTATGACTTGTTTTGTTTACCTGGCAAATAATTTTGTCTCTCAGTGGATTTCAAAATATTTTATTTATTAATTGAATCATTGATAATGCATCACAGACGATAAGTTATCTTGTTTTATACTTAGCTCATGATGTACATGATATCGAGGGTAGAAAATAGTTCTGCAGACTCAAAAGTTTTTGGCTAGTTTAAATCACAATTAGGGTTTCTAATCATTGTAGCTATGTTTGAAAGATTAAAAAAACATATTACCGTTCCCCCGCCTGTGTGAAAAATTATTTAAGGCTTATCTCCTTTGGCCTTGCGACAAAAGATTGTATACATTTCGCGGTTTTGGGTAAAAAAATAATTTTATGGAGTTATTCAACATTGTCCCTATAGTTTTACCCTAAATTACATCTTTAAAATGACTCTTAGCTGCTAAATTCCCTTTATCTTGCCATGAATTCCGATTTTAATTAATTTATTTTTATTTTTTATTGTTTACAAAAATCATAATAATTTTATTTATTTATTTATATATGTATACGGTACAACATGTGCGATTAACAAAAATGTATTAAAAGTGTACAAAAAACAACACTAACAAAAAAAATAACGAATACTATGAGTTTAACAAATATAATCAAACAATTGAAATCTATAAATGTGGACAGTACCTGTAAAAAAGTGTAAAGAATAAAAGAGTATGAAGTATAGAAAAGATAAAGTACTAAAAAGCATAGAGCACAGAAAGAATAAAGTGTAAATAAATATTAAGTATAAAAACTTGTAAAAATATAAAGTATAAAAAAATATGAAGTACAACAACATGTAAAAATATAAAGTATAAAAATTTGTAAAAACATAAATGATGAAAACTTGTAAAAATGTAAACTATATAAAAAATATATAGCTTAACAACCTGCAAAAATATAAAGTGTAAATTTTAAAGTATACATTTTTATACAATGGGAGGTTGTACCCGCTAAGCTACTGCAGGTAGCTTGTCAGCAGGAGCCATAACACACAAATGCCTTCCATGTAGATTTGAATGGAAACCAGTATGCCCGTCACTTAGTAAGTACCTTTTGGTTCTAGCCCCGAGAGAGCAAATGAGAATACAGTGATCTGTCTTTCTTACACTGCCTGCATTGTATATTGACAATCCATTTGATCAAAATGAAATAATTTTTGAATTAGAGATTTAAGGCCTGAATAGATAAACTTTTGAATCACGAAACACGCCCACATCGCATTTCTTGTGTTCTTCTTTATTATATAGTATGAACTTATTTCAACAATATTATCTAATACAACAACAAATAAAAATAATTATAAAAATAGCAGCACAATAATACATGCTTGTTGTGATCTATCTATACACACAAGTTGAAAAAATACAAAAACAGTCGAAAAGTTTTGTTATGGTGAGACTCTAATACGATAATAGCAATTAAATACATAATTATTACAAAAATATCAACAGATATAATACAAGGAGAAGCATAAAAACAGTTTTGTTGCAGTGATAACAGACTCCGATACAATAATAGCAATTAAATACGTAATTATCATAAAAATATCAACAGATATCGCATACAAGGAGAAGCATAAAAATAGTTTTGTTGCAGTGAGAACAGACTCCGATACAATAATAGCAATTAAATACGTAATTATCATAAAAATATCAACAGATCCAAGGAGAAGCATAAAAACAGTTTTGTTGCAGTGAGAACAGACTCCGACACAATAATAGCAATTAAATACGTAATTATCATAAAAATATTAACAGATACCACACAAATTGAGAAATATAAAAAATAACAGTAAAACAGTTTTGTTATAGTGGGAACAGACTCCAATACAAATAATAAAAACAGTTTGTTATGGTGAAAACAGCCTCAGACCAAATGTGAATTTGACAAAATACGTACGTTTTCTATCATACTTACAATAATATCATGTTTTTAATGTTATAAAAAAGTGGTTTACACAAGAGTGGATATATACCATTTTACATTTTCTTGTTTTTAATATAATCTGAAGGCTAAATCTTCTATCAATCGGTTTGAAAAAATATAAACGATTCACGTATAAAATTATAAAAAAGTATTTAGATATTTATGTAGTAATTTAACGTTGTAAATAATTATTCGAACCACTCATTGAATTAAATTTAAAAAAAAAACAACATGGAATTCGATTCGTTCACCAATCATTTAAATAATATTTTCAATGGTTCTGAAATACGTCTTTATAATACACGTTTACCTTTGTATTACTGTCTTAATTAAACACGTACCTGTTAATCGCTTAATTTTATTGCTGTATTATTTACAATAACAATCAGATGTGATCTGCGACATTATTTATTTATTTATTCAACGGTGCCTGGATACAGATGTATATTTTTATGGCAATACAATGCGCACACTTGTTGGTATAGCTTCAACGAAATGCTTAAGATTAATTTGATATGGACATAATAAAAAAACGTCAATCAATTTGCCATATTGAATCGGCGCAGAACTGGTTGTTGCGTGTGGTTGGGGTTCTGGGAGGTGCAATCTAAAGGCTACCACCTTTTTTATTAATCAACCTTTTGGTGAGAACATTTTTGAATTGCTAAATAATTTTTTGCTTGGTGTAACGTGTATTTTTTCGAGTAATAGTAGTAACTGGATAGTTGATTTGGTTTCTTCCATTTTCGTCAGAATTAATACACTTGCCTTAAGTATCATTTAGATCGCTGGGGGAAAAGTCACGTGATACGCATTTTGTCACCAGCCTAGTTCACTGCCGTCCACGTTTGTTTCACGTGATTTTGGCTGCTGTAAGCAAATTACAAAACATTTATAAAAAGTGTTAAACTAAATACTCTGAAAATTTTTTCGAATTTTGTGAACAAGCCGAACCTTTTTTTACTTATTTACTGTTTTTCTTAAATAAGTGGCACGCCCAGCTCGCCCCCCTTATTTTGATTTCTTCTCTTTGCATGTTAGAGCATTTTGGATTTAAAATATTTGAAACCAAATCATTCACAACAGCACGAATTTTTTTGTTATTATTTAGTTATACCCAATAGAGTAAGAATTTCTGAATTTGAAAAAAATGATTTTATTTGTCTCGTGGAAGTTCAATTAATATCTATATAGACCCACTAGTATAATCACAAAAGAGAATAATTAAAATTATTCTTCAAGTACCATACTTTACAGATTGTGCTGAAATTTTCAAGCTTTTACACGTTATGACAACTTTGTTCTAAATTTGAAATCCTTCAAATCTAATCTTGATATTCCCCTACAATTACAATTAATTAATTTAACGAGATCTTCAACAAACTATACCCTTAATATCTCGTTAAAATATACCACTCACGGACAAAGACATTTTAAATACTATGAAATTAAACCATAACCACAATCACACGCCTACACCTTTAAAACGAAGAAGAGAGAATACACCAACACATTTAATAAAACTTTAAACTTCAATCTGGGTAAAATCAAAAGGAACAGATTTTTTCCACAATTACACCAAATCAAAATAAACAACATTTACGTTAAATATATTATTCTTAAACATAATTGTATAAACACTTCACAATAATACTATATCATAAATACGTGAACACCTCAGTACATGTTCTCCTAGTGAGGCGTTCACGATACATTATGTTTTAATAATTTACCGTATATATACATAATTCTATACAACAATTGCTTATTCAGGTCTTTCGAAATATGAATGTACTATGTTTTATATTTTGTATGCGCCTTATTGTTGCACTTCTAGTATTACGTACTTTTAGTCTTCAATTTTGTAGTAACTATCGTGTACAACAACACAAACATTATCTATATGACATTCGTGATGTACTTTTATTTCTGTTACTTTTATTTATTCACTACTGTCGCTAGATGGCGGTGCTCCTCAACTCAAACACGAGAACTTTTTGTTAAATAAATATATACTTTATTTGTGATAAGCTATTATATCTGTACCATTAAATATTCCATTTGTATTTATATTAAATAAAACTAATAATAAAAAAAAATTAAAATTGGCCGTAAATAAATAGACATTAATAAATACATGATAAATCTCAATATTACCAATAATTTTTCATACGCCCTTACATCTAGAATGCACGCTGGAATAACACATAAATATAACATGTGCTGGTTGGCTCTCAATGAATATTATTTCAAATAATATAAAAAGTCTTGAAAAATTAGTTACTCTTAGATTGCACCCAACTCGATTGATATATATGAGTATTTTATTTATTTCCTTACCTGGATCCGATGGCAGATTGCTGAGAGGTAAAAAAAAACGTCTATGCAGCGTACATCAAGATTTATTTTTCTCGAGAGCTACCATATGAATTATCTTTCAACCCTTTCGCATCTAGTGATTTTTTAAACAGGAAAAACTTATATTCAGTACAATCGAATTGGATAAGATATCACTATATTAACAGATTAATAACCCTAAAAACTATTTATCTAAAGCAGCAAAATTGTCAAATGTTAAGCATATCAACGAAATATCAACGAAACGCGATTTATGAATAACAAAAAACATACATATCTCGGGCGAAACCGGGTAGTAAAGTTATTATCTAGGCATTGTATGTAAATGAATTGCCAACACTCAGCTGACTGTGCTTATGATATGTAAAAAATGTATTTTTTTCTTGTTGTTTTCAATTCCGTACAAATCTTAAGTAAAGCTTTTTTAATACGTAATAATTTTTTTATTTTTTATTTTACAACGAAAATCAATAACTGAATACTCAAAAATATTATGCTTCGTAGGTAGACGATATAATATTATCTATTTAGAAACTATAAAACTTTTAAACTGAAGAATATATTTAACATTTTTATTAACAAAACGGATATGCATTGTACCCAGACTCCATAATAGGATTTAATTTTTTTTTATGTTAATACAATTTTTTTTTAAATATATTCAACGGTAGAATGCCTGTGAAAGTCTTTATAAATTTATAAAACTCGTTTCTCTGATGTTATTCGTTCACATATTTTATACATCTATATTTTGACTTTCGAACGAAAATAAAATCGCAAAACTCATTACTATATATAGAGCCCTGAAGATCTTCAAAAAAAAATACTGGCCAATATAAAGTAAGAGGAAAATGTTTTGAAATTTAGTGGTAATTTGTAAAGTTTGATTTTTAATTCTTAATTGTATATTGTGAATTAAATTGTAAAATGTTTGTGTGTTGATATTACGTTCATATTAGAATACATGTAACCAACATACACGTCTTCTATTTTAGGTTAAATAAATAAAATACAAATACATGTTCATTATTTTTCACAATCTGACCGTCAAAATACCGGTAAGCGCCTAGTCTGGTGATAAAAAAAAGTAACAATTATTTTTTTAAACAATAATTATTAGCCTGAAACACTCATCCAAATTGAAAAAAAACCTTTCCGAGCAAAGATAAATGTCGCCGACAGGACTCGAACCTGCACCCTTCTGATTGCCGGTCAGATGCTCTACCATTACTTTTGCTCGTTTATAAAAATAATTGTTACCCTTTGCGCTATGCACAAAAATCTTGTCTTAAGTTTTTAAGAACTTTAGTTTATCAATTAATAAAAAAAGTAATTCATAACAACAATAGGAAGAATTAAAAAAAAAATTAAATAGTGCGGGGTCCAAAAATCAATAGAAATATTTTCGGATGCTGAAGGGTTGAGATACTTTTGAACATCATAATAATTTGTACTCTGTATAATATATAAGATAATAGTTGCCTTGAGTTTCTTATTACTATTATTCTACAACTGTGGCCGTGCATCGTGTCTTTGTCGGTACAAATTGCTTTGGGAGATTAGTTTTAATACCAATGCGATGGAAGATAATAACTTTCAGACGCGGCTCTTGTCAAATTAAAAGCATAGATCCATATAGCAGAGTATTGTTTATGCGAATAAATTGATTACATATTGATTTATGTTTCAATCGATGTTGTTGATAATTTGAGAAACTTTTTCTACCCATGAAATGCATCGATTTTTTTGTTCCGATTACAGAACAAACATATTTTTATTATTGTATTTAAACCATTAGTTACTTACTGCCTGGTTTCATCCAAGTGTCTACAAACATCTACTTCTTTTGGTGACCTCTCCTATCGGAGGTTGAATTTTATCAGGGCAATTTTTACCCTTGACTGCAACCCAGAACAATAAATCAAAAAGGCCACGATGAGGCAAGACAAGGTAAGGTGAAACAAGAAAATGCAATAAGAAATCATGAGAGCCAAGAAGAGCCAAAAAGAAAGAAGAAGAAGCCAGAAGAACCAAAGAAGTGAGAAGGTACAAGAAGATACTAAAATAGTCAAGAATGATAAGAGTCAAGATGAAGCAAGAACTGTCAAGAAAATACCAGAAGAGCAAGAAAATGACAGATGCGAGAATCTGTAATCAAGAAGAAGCGGGTAGCAAAAGGAAGCGAGAAATGAAAACCAACGCTCAATCAATTCTTTTATTCCTGCCCATCCTAAATTCCAATATAGGCTTATTAGGTTTCCTTGCATAACGGTTGAAAAAACTCCAACCTCCCTCCTATCCACAGAGCACGTGTTTCAAGTCCTAACAAATCAGTGCCCCCTGTTTATCAGTCGTACCAGGATAAGAGTACTCCTGGTTGGGGTGGTACATTCGTATCGTCTCGTATTGAATCGTATCAGGACTACACTCGTACCAGTGTTTTAAGTTTCAAAGTCTTCGTCTATGAATCTACGTTCGGCAATCATGTATACGTCGCCCTTTATGATTCGGGAGGCGGGTATGGTCACTGTCGCCCCAGAAACCATTCGTTGGATAAGCAACACCTCTGCTATAGGTCACTCCAAGTAGTAAGCTACCTTTGGTGACTTAACAGGGGTGCCTATGGGCGGCGGATGCGTCTGCCTACCAGCTGCGTGGCGGACAGGATCGGGAGAGGCCGGTTAACGGAGACACCTTGAACTCTCCAGCTGGACTCTCGGCCCATCTCTTTGCACCGCAGTGGGAGAGATGGATTAATACGTCCCTCACTCCTGGAAATACTGACCCCAGATTACTACCCACCCCTTATACTTTTTTCTTACCCAGAACTTCATCTCATACTTTTCCTTAAAAAGATCCTCTCCACAGCATCCCAAAAGATGAGAGAGAAACTTGTTTTAAATTTTTAAAATAAATTAGTGTAAACGTGATTTGGACCAGCTTAAATGACGAAATTTTGATTGATATAGGTACTATATAAAGTTTAATATTTTAGTACGTATTTTATGTTAATAATACTATTATACAATAAGTGCTTGGGTAAAGTTTTATAATTCAGACTCGTTCTCAATACGCATGTATTATTGGCGATCCACGAACATTTGTAATGCATCTCTCATCTCATCTCACCTCTTCCAATCGATAGTTTTCGTCTCCTGATGACTCTTTATCTTCCAAATAATGCTGATAGTCCATTCTCCATCGCAAAACGTCACTGTGTCCACTGTCTAACTTGACATCTCTGGTCACCATTAAGACGGCCGTATTGTTACGCCCGCCGCATCACGAAATATTATTACACAGATGACAGCACCGCTTTATTAGGAAACCGTAGCTATACAGAAGAGTTTCTCGGTCTCAAGGAAAGTATTCCTGGCAGTCTCAATGCGAATTCTTACTTCTTGAGATGGATTCCACTTGTCCTTCCAAGTATTTATATCGAGAAACACGTTCTTTTGGTTTATCGATACAAATTATTACTGTTAGTGTTACCTGCGTGTGAACACACAACAGGTCCGCCTAAATTTTTTTTAATGAGCAACTTGCATTTTGCCATTTAACATTAATTTTAATGTACATGTAGCTAAATTAACATACCAACGTAATCTAAAAAAAATATAATCTGCATTTCAAATAGGTATCACGTATTTGTCCTTGAACGTGTAATATCGAATAAGATTTCTTGTCGGTTCGTTGATCTGAATATTATATTATAATTATCGTTAGTTGAGATCTGTCCGGAACAATAATTTATTACAATTCATTCATTATTAATGCAATTTATTATAATGACTGATGCCTCTGCGGTCGATCACCGCCGTTAATCGATTGGAAGAATTGCCTTTTCGTTTCGTTCCGATAGGTAGCAATTTTAATGCAGGTAATAACCGAGGCAAATATTTAATTCGTATGGTTATATTAGAAAATTATGCAGGGTATTTGAATAAATATTACTGATATTAATTGGGAATATTTAGTGGTTTTAATTCAAAAAGGCGAAACTTTTAGTATTTATTTAAATATTTAACATTGTAATGTTTTTCGTTATTTATTCAAAATATTCGCTTTGTGGAATCATTATTAATAAATTAATTAATAAACACTTTGTCACCACTTTATTAATATATACATATCAACATGTTTCCAAAGCGATGCTTTCATCATCAGTAATATACAGAATACAAATTTAAATGTATTCTGTATATTCCTGATGAGGAAAGTATCAAGTAATTATTAATTAATTTATAATTTCTTCAAATGCTTGATAATTAATTAATTATTAATTAATTATATAATTTTCAATTATATAATTAATTAATTTTCAATTATATAATTAATTAATTTATTTAAAATTATTTTTCCTTTCATTTAACGGCGGTCTTGATCATTGAAATATTTACAAGTAGACAACTTTAATATGTGGCAGAAATATGTTTGTTCTGAAGCAAAAATTACTCTCGGCTTTATGAAGTATGCAGAGCTTTTCTGTTTTGAATTTCTGATTTCTAGGCCAGCGCACCATTTTTATACAAATAATTTAATTTTAATTATTTGATATGGAGCTTCGAAATACCGTTTAAGCTGTCAAATAATAAAGCAAGATGCCATTTTTTTAGTTTTCGGTTTGATAACCCCTTAGGTCCATTTGTCTATTACAACGATTATGTAGATAAGTGAGGCGGTAAAAGCAGTTTAAACGGACAATCCGTGTAACAGATTATTCTTAGTTAAGTGATGGATTGCATTTGTTGGCAGATTGATATGCTGTGCCTTTTCTACCAGTATTCAATGGAAGGTGCTCTAAAGACCTAGCGTCAATGATTTCTTCTGCATGATGCCTGCTTATTCCAAATAATAAATATGCAATTCTTCAACGCTACATATATCGGGCAGACGGGAAGGGCTTTCTTAACTAGATTTAAAGAACATATAAATAAAAACATTTATTCGAAATTCGCAGAACATTTCTGAGTAAATAATCAGATTTCGCTTGACAACAACAAGCCTAAACCCTTACATATAGAAATAAAAGAGTCTTAATTTACTTGAACGATTAGAAATTAATAAACGAACGAATGATCCTAATATAACATTAATTAATAATGTAAGGAAAATTATATATTCACCGCTTCTCGGTATGTTAATACTATCAAAGCAATATAACACATTTAAATAAATCAATTAAGAAAACATTATCAGTTAAATACGAGGAAACAAATTAAAAATGTGAAAACCTCACGGAATTCCGAATTTTAATTGTTTTCTAACTAAATCGGTTTTACCGATGATAAATCATTATTTTTAAAAACACATCTAAAACGGAATGGTGTGGGAGAAAATAAAATCATTTAAATAAGTCGTCACAATGTGGATTAACCGCATTTTAAAAATGGCCTTAAACGCCGAAAAAGCTGTCACAATAATAAAAACTAAAAATACTCGCAGAATTTAGTAATAACATTATTAAATTTGATTTATATTAATTTTTTTAAAAAATCCTCTTCTGTTTCAGGTATGAACCCCTTTTCAAAATTCATCACTGCGTTATTGCGGCAAATCTTGGTAAGTGAAACGTTTTATTAGTACCTATTATACTAGCATATGCGCGATGTACAGCCGCGAGGGTTCCATGATAAATCAACACATGTATGAATCGGCACACTTTTTTAAAATGATAATAAAGTCATTAAAAGTACGGAAATAAGCTGGCATGAAAACCCAATCCAATCTAACATATTTAACCATTTAATTTATTTTATTATTATTTTTTTAATGATTTAAAAAGGTTAATTAGGTTAGTTTTGTTGAGGTTTTCTAACTAGATGTCCTTTTTTTTTACTTAATATCACTTTTCTAATTCATATGTGTGTTGAATTATCCGTTCACCAGCCATGAGACACGTCAAACGGGTGCCAAACATTTCTGCAATATTCGTATACATTTGCCATTTCCTCAAATACGAGTATATATCGCTATCTATTTTACGACTTATACTTTTCCTACATAAATTTCCTCCCTCCCAAAAAGTCGGTGACTTCAATGCATAGGTTTACGCCTCCCTTTTCGTAAAATAAAATACCACACAGTGAACATAGTAGTTAACACAAAAAATATATTTTTTAAATTTTATAATTATTGCTAAAATTTATTAAATTTATCAATGCTTGTATTCATCGTATAATAAAATGCACTGACGTAAAACGTCTCGTCAGCAGAGAGATCTATTCGTTTCACAGCCCGTCAATACATTACTTTCAGTATCCAACATACTGTACTTACGCCTTACTTGTAATACTAGGGTGAAATACGTAGCGACGTACATTTACGCTTTACGAGTATGTACGCCTTGAGGTGACACATGGCGTACTTTCGGTGACATAGTCTTATCTGCCGTTGGGTTTTCTATCTCTCCTAAAGTTAAAAATGAATCGAAATTATTTCAATATTTATTACGCCCCTTGCTTCTTTGCAAGGGAAGAGATAAGTACGCAGAATTTTTTTATTTAAACTAAATATATTTATTCATTACACCCATGCTCTAAAAAGTGGATTCTAGTTCCTTTTTTTTAATTTATTGTCTTAAAATAAGACAGTTTTTAGATGTTTTAAGGTAGTCTATGCTAGTTTTCGTCAAGCTTTATTTTGTAAGTCGAAAATGACGGTTCAATTTCAACTTGTGTGACGAGACAGTGCCTACATGAACATGGGCACATCCAGTGGCGGCTCGTGACTTTTGAGTCAGCTAGAGTTCTAAGATTGAAAAATACGACGGGGCAGTGCCCCACCTATTAGCTAAATGTTCGTACAAAAAATTGAAATTTTGAAAAAAAAAAAATATTTTCGGCTTCAAAAACATCAATAACGTCGTATTTTTCTTAGCACTCTAGCTCACTCAAAAGTCACGAGCCGTCACTGGGCACATTTATATGTCATAGCAAACAGCCCTTTGAAAAGTAACAAAATTACTGCTTATTATAATACAAACGTAAGGAGTCTATCAATGCACGGTATGCACTGAAGAGTTAATCCCATAGAAATGAGTTGTCCGTGTGTCCGAAGTAAGCAATTTTTCCCTTAATTCTGAGGAAATTGATCAAACATTTCGAGATACTGAAATTATTTCTTAACCCTTTCGTACCGTAAGTATATTTGAAAATACAGTATTCAGATTTTTTCTTCTCTACCTAGAGCGAATAAAACTCGTTGGTTTTCGTTTTCCAATTGTTGCCATTACTGCCATTGCTGCTATCATTGGATTTTAGCTACTCGTTCAGGCGGTAGCCATGTTTATATTTTGAAAGACGATTTTGTGTTTAATCTCGACATTCACACTCAAAATTTTTTTTATGTACCCACGGACGCTTTAAAGGCATATTTTTATTGTTTAGTTTTTATGCAATTTTTTTTTTGTATTTTTTTTTGTATCGTTACTATGTTTGATTTGTCATTATGTGAAACACGTCCTTAGAAACCTGATTTTCTTTGAAATGAGAGTAGCAATTACAAAAATAAAAATCTACAAGGTTCTAATTCAGAGATACATTTTTTTTTAGTTTTGATAACGCTTCTACAGAGTATCTGTTCAGTGGTAGTGTAGTTATTGCTACTCATACATCGTCCCGCAATCTTCAAGAGTTTATTAGAATTGGGAATTCTCGATGGGACCGCCCCGGGCACCCTGTAGCACACTCCATTCATTCCCGCTTTCATTCAGTACTCAGTCCAGCAATTCTCCAGCGGCCGGCAATTGTGTAATGGGTCCGTATCAGCGGCAGTGGCCCCTAAGTGGTTAATACGAAAATGACGCTCGTCGGCCCATTGTCAATCAGCGGTCCATGTAGCACCGGCTGCGATGGGACCTGACTCCTCTACCATATCACACCGTTATTAAAAAGTACCCGATAATGTGGGATAGACAGTAAGTTCCACTACGTTCGTTTTGACTGTTTTGAACAGTGGTTCAATCAATCCTATGAAATCAGTACTTGAAATCGAGAATGAACGCGAGAAAATATTTAAATCGTTTACTTTTAATCCTTGTTGTCAGTTTCCACTATGGGTACTGATTTAACCTACTCACCAGTTTCGGAAGAACTCTTGCTTTATCAGGACAATTAATCTAACAGGAAATACAGTAAGATATATCATACGCGTGTTGAAGTGGTAATTGGAACTGATAGAAAGAAAGGGACAACAGACCGGTTTATTGGGAACATAGTATTGTCCTCCGCGTTTTTAAAAATAGTCGCTCTATCTCTGCTACTTTCTTTCTGGTATGCATTCTTTCATACAGTCTGGTAATTTTTGCTCATTTTGACAGATACAATGATATTGTGAATTGATAACGGTTGCGTAGATCTACATATTGACTAAAAAAAGACGAATTTCATGACTTCAGGGTTCACCGATAACCTGTCAAGCGGGGTATAGCAGAACTCTATTTTAATCCTTAGAGCTTTGGCCCACTAATTCCAATTTCAGTTCTGCCATCTTTTTCATGATAACTTTGACTTTGAAAAGTTTTTTTAAGCCATTAATTTGATCTGTATATCTACTACATTTACGTATTTATTTAATTACTGTCATCTACAAACATTTAGAAAAATAAATAATATGTATCAGTACATTTATCCAAACCATTATTCTAGGAACACATTAAAAACAGTGATAATCCACCCAAAAATAAAGAAAAAAGCATGCAGATAGGAACTTACTCACACACATAAAATTTTACTATAATCACATAATATACGACAACACCACAAACCACACATATCAAAAATACATTCTACAAAATACGTACTGAAATCATTGGAAGACATTGCTTACACAAGCTATAAAAAAAGTTGCCTGAGGAATTGAGACATGTGTGCGCTTCGGACAAATCTCGAAATGATGTTCTGATATCTTTTTTTTAAATGCTCTTTGGAAAATCATTTATCATAAATACCAACTCTGTTCTGATAGCCGTCCTTAAGCTTTGCAGATTCTGATGTAGGTATATCTCTTGTAAAACGTTGTTATGTATTTCTATTATTTATTTTTATATTTTATATTTGCCTGGAAAAGTTTGTTAAATTTAATATTACGTAGCGAAAATTAACATTCTCGAAAGGATTTTAATTGATAGCTCATGGGAATGCAATATTGTATGTATTTAAACAATTAAAATGGAAAAAAAAGTTTCAATGCAAAAAATATTAAAAACATTATAATTAAAGTTGTTTACATCATAATATGCTTCAATGTAGTGGTTTTTACATGACCCAACAACTTCACTCTACTCATTACCATGGACTAGGAGTATATTTACGATGTATACTTCTGATTGTAAGATGTTTAAAAAAATTACTTGTGTGATACTAAACAAGAGTCCCAGCTGCTACCAACCATCTGTAGCCAGTGAGACTATGGCATCCCCAATTGGGGTATGTTATGAGGCTGAAGGTATTGAGCAGGGGAAGGAGATGGGGGGGGGGGGGAGAAGGATGGGGAAGTAGTATGTAAGATGTAATATTTAATAACGAAAAGTCCGTGGCTGAGTTTGCAAATGCGTCGTGACTTCAATTCCTCGGCTTGTTTATGTTCTTCATCATTGCATGAGCAAAATCTTCCGTTAATAATGATATAATTACGAATAGTATCAGGTTATCCAAAACCTGGGAAAACTTGTTTTTCTTTAAATTTAAAAAGAAAATATTTTTACTTTTTCCTTAATACAATAAATAATAAAAAAAAATTAAAATAATTTTATTTTTATAATCTAATCCATGTGCATGGATTATTCTCCTTTCGATCTTCTACTTTCTATTATAATTTAACAAAATGTTTACGTACTAAATACATATATTTATACTAGACTATAGATGTACATGTGTTAATTAAATATCATGTACTTTATAAATTAATAAATAAATTTTGTGAGTATGGTTTTTGTATGAACGTTTGCATATCGACTGTAAAAAGATAAAATCCTTCAAGCCACAATTTTTGGGATCAATAGACAATAGGACGAAATAATTTTAGATGAAAATGGGTGTTTTTCATATTTAAAAAAGCTATACAAACGCAATCCATTGTTTTTTTGAAAAAAAAAAAAAAAAAAGTCTAACCTCACATATTCTAATATTTACAAATAGAGATGTAATATTTTAAATCGCTTCAGGAAAAAAAAATCACTCTCACATAAAAATAAAGATGTAAAATTAGTTTTACGAATTGTTAAATATTCGTTTTCATTGTCCCCTGTAAAGTTTTCATTGTGGCTTAGGGTTTTACGTATTTACAGCTGATATTATTTTGAGGGTGGTCAAGAGCGCTTGAATCTTCGAGAAAAAAAAAGAATCTGTAATGGAAGATATAAAATGTAACTTCGCGAAGTATCGAACCAACTACAGCTGGGTGCAAGTGCAAGGCTTGGACCGCACGACTACAAAACCTGTTTGTTTGTTTATATAACATTACCTCTGCAAATGAGGTCCCGCGGGCAGAGTCCGGGTGATACGGAAATTCAGACCCGGAAACAAGTCGATAATCGAGTGTTAAAACCACTTCATTATGGAGGCTATATATTTTGATCGATACAAATGCATTATTTGCCAAAACTAAATCAAAGAAAACTTGCTTCCATACGGTAAAACTTTGCCAATAGATTATCAATTCATTACTGCATCACGTATAACTTACAGTTACTAGCCGGTTTCGCTTTATTTTTATTTATTTCCTATTGACATTTGAAAAAAAAATGATGAAAAAAAAGGAAAAGCTTTTGTCTTTTTTACGCGATATTTAAAAGCTCCATAGCTCATGACGAAAATTACATTACGAGCTGAAAAAGTGTATTAAACTAGAAATTCCATATAGCAAATCATGTCCGAATTTTATGACGCCAGAGATCACCGTCTGAGAGCTCTTGTTGGAACCTATATAAACAGATATTAGGCTTTTTAGCTACAACATAAAACTTTTAACGACCTACCTACTTAGTATAAATAAAAATGGTAATGGCTGTTAAAATTTCATGATTCCCGAGCTCGTCGTTTGAGAGCCTTTGCTGCTCCAGAAAATAGATTTTTGCTTTGCTGGTAAGATTTCACCATTCATAAATATTATGATTTAAATGAATTTACATTTACGAAAACGTAATAATAGCGGCTAATTAATCTCTTGCTTGAATACAATGACAACTTGTAAATTAACTCGGGTTTCATGCAGCTTAATTTACATCGCAGAAGGTAGGTACTACTTTTATGTAAATTTGAATAAATATTTCCGCGTTGGTTCAGCAGTACAGCTTATACAGACGCGAAATGTAATGGCTAGTATTCGTTAGAATTGTGTGTAGATTATTCTATAATATGTAAGTTATCCATTGGATTAACATTAATTTTATACAGGTAATTTACTTTTGACGAAACTAGTCAATAAGTTTCTAAGGCTTCATTATTTATATAGCAACCTGCTTCTACTTGCTGAACTGGTCACTACGATTTCCCCTTTTACGGCCGTCAAACATCTAAAGCACGGCGACAGTAGTGACATCTGCATTTCTTATATAGTCGCCAGTTTTTTTTATAATAGCATTATTCTCTTCTTGTTGTTCGGCTAGATTCTCAACTATCTACCCTTGTTCAGCGTTCAATTCATATTTCCTGTTATTTCGTCTCCTTGTTTACATTGTGTAAATTTAATCATTGTGTTTTATAACCGTAATACAACTAAATCAACCCCTGTTAACAATTTCTGAGTCACTTCATTAATCACAGATCCTAACACACGCTCTTTTGATTAATCCGTTATATATAATATAAATACATTCGACGTATAGCAATTCATCAACAAACATAATTTTCAAATATGTTGAATCCTAAAGTGAAATTGATTTCTAATACCTATATAATATCAACTCTCATTGTCGCTCTGGTGAAAGACCACTATCCAGAACCGAAAAATTGCTTGAAATGGCTTTCATTATGCTTTGTGGCCAGATATAAATAGCCAGAATCTTTTCAACCTTTATCTTTCCTATTTTCTTTCCTTCCCTCCACTCTGTTTAGTCTCGCAACATATTTTATACATTTTTTTAAAAGAAAGACAAATATTTATTTATTTGTAAGAAACGAACAGTTTTTAATACGGATTTATATAAAAGGAAGGTTTAAAAAAGGTAAGCCAACAAAGTTTCTTATGCTAAAAGTGGTTAAGTAAATATGTTTTAATAAAATATTCCCTGGTTACGAATAATCTGACAAAATTTGAAAATCTCGTACTACCATCGCAGTAAGCGGAAGATGTTGCTTGTGTCGTGATGGAGGACTTAGTCTGCAGTAGAGGAATTAAACCCATGACGACTGGGTTAGATCCTAACGCGATACCAACTCAGCCACTGACCGGTCACTGTGGAGAATGGTACTCATAATTAGTAGTGTTGATTGAGGAAAAGCAATTCATTGTTTCTGAGTCTACGGCAAGGAATGTTGAACTGCATGAGTTGCAACAAAGAAAGTGAGTCAATTAAACAATTAATAATTTTGAAAATGCAAATGAGATCAAGTAGATGAGGTCATGGTGAAGTTAAGTTAAGAAAGCGTATATATACGAGTATATATATTTCTTGTGACTTAATAATGAAAGAAAAGCTTATACTTATGTAAAGTAGTGTTATGTTTGTTGACCAAAGGGATGAAGATAATATTTTACTTAAAGTTACATTTAAATCACTGCCTTCACATCAAAACAATCAGTACTTAATCAATGTACCTTAGAAACGTTCAGGGCTAACGATTCTTTTAAAACCAATGAAATTTTAAGGGTCTGGGATATTTCCCTGAAAAGATCATTTGGGTGTACATATAAAATATCTGACTTGCCCACCATTTGTAAGAAAACACGTGGGAAGGGATCGACTAATGAGCTTGACTTAAGGAAAGGACGGTCGGACTTTCGAGCTTTTCGACGCGGTGGGTTCAGTTAGTTGAAAACGGTAGTCTGTAGGATCTACTTACACATTATCAACCTTCTCACCTCTTTTATACTTATTTTATTATAATATGATGCACTAAACTACTTCTTATACTCTTTTGTACAACCTGCTGTTATAATGTAACCACAGGTTAAACTATCATTCATTGCGATAATTACGCTGTAACTACATACTGTTATACTGTACCTACCTATTTCTTTTACACTTTATTTATTATTTTATGTTTACATTATTGTACTCCTTTGTAAAACTATGTGATAAATGTATCAACATGCAAAAGCCTTCTAGGCGTGAATAAATAAATAAATAAATTACACGGCAATGAAAAAGTTTGATTCAATTAATTGGAATAACTTATTGAAGCTTATAAACTTAATTGTAATATTTAATCATTGATGAAGATAATATAAAAAAATCTCAAAATCAAACATGAAAGAACACATTACTCATGAAACAACGATGAAACTAGAAAAACACTATCTAGATTGAAAATAAATTCGGGTAGAACTTTACTATCATACGAAAACTAAATCTATATCCAACAACCATAATTTAAACTCATGATGAAAGAGAAAGGGGCCTTTTTGGCCCGGAGCTCTGTAAGCCATTATTTCAAAAAAGTAAAAAAAAAATCATACGAAAAGGTAGCAGCCAATAATAATCAACAGGTCTCATTAGCTCAGCGGTTAGAGCGGTTATTACGGTAATAAAAAGGTCCTGGTTTCGATTCCCAGATGCGACTGATACCTTTTTATTTTCTGTACAATTTTCTCTTTCATGTTTCATTTTGAGATTTGTTAATATTATCCTATCCAAAGAAAAAGTTTGAGTTTAGGTGATGATTTAAAATAAAACGAAAGTCGCCAAATACCACACATAAACCTCAAGAATGTTTAATATATCACACAAACCCAATCTAAACATATTAAATACAGTTTTCTGTAATCGGACTGGTGTTTGAACATTTTGTAAAGACATATTTAAACATTTTCTTAGAAAAATTTCAATATGTTGTGCGACGTTAACATAATGAAATTAATCTCTGACTTTTTACAAATTAATTTATTGACATATTTGTCACCTACCGATTTCGCTTAGTTTCAAGCCCCGGGCAGTATAATAACAATAAATTATTGGTTCACACAATCCGAATGTTTTATTTGAAATTTATTTTAATTTTTGAATGATTTGGACATGTTTTATTTGACTATTATTTCTCATCATCCGCCGCAAAATTTACATAAAAATGTTTGAGCGCCAGCTTGGTTATTTATGAATATTATTAACGGTCTGTGGTTGAGAGATATATGACTATTTTTATTTTATTTATCAGTGGCCTCATAACATCAATTAAAGGAGTTAATTAGTTTCACGCTGCCATTAAAGTGTGGCCGATATTGTGGGATTGTTGGTGACATTAGTTGGGATAGAGGTCTTAATTGCTTGATTAATGGATTGAATTAATTGTGGCAGAGATGGAAATGGAAAACTCATGTGCACAAATGTTTTTAAATTGCATTTTCTATATGGTATGTACATGAATACTGTAATGAGAGTTTTTTATTCCTATCCATCTTATGTGTTAGGGAGGCGGGTATGCGTACCGCCGCCCCGGGAACCATTATTTGGATAACCAACATCTCTGTCATAGGTCATCCTAAGTGATTCGATTTGTTTGGTGACATAGCAGGGGTGATCGGGTTCATGGTTCGAGGTTTGTCCAGGACTTGGCGTTGAATGCGTCTCACAAGAGCTGCATGATGATGGCCGAATGGCCGGTCTTGCACTGCAGTCGGAGGGATGGATTAATACGTCCGTCACTCCTAGACAAACTGACCCCCAGATTTCTATCCATCCCTCGAATCTTTTTTTTTCCTAGAACTTCTTCTCCTTCCTATACTTAAAAAAGACCCTCCAAAGAGCATCCCCAAAGATAACATAGGCCTTGAGGTGAATTATTTTCTCCAGAGCCTCCTGTTCAGAGTTAGTGTCCAAAAAAAAAAGATAATTTATATCAATTGGTAACGGAGATACATAATCTATTTTCTAGCGAATAAGCGAAAAAGCGTTAATAAACGAGTTCATTAAAAAAACTGAATATCATTATTATTTATCATCCAATTCATAATGTATTATTACAGTTAAAAACCGCAATAATATTTCGAAAGATATTCGAAAGTTTTTAAGTTGACACCTTTTGTCAATTCACGTTCAATACTACCACATACGGAGAGTTTTAAAATTTCGATATGTAAATGTAGAACCGTTGTACAGTCAAGTAATTTTAAAGAGCAGACATTTGAATGTATTTGTGCGCACCGATGATGGTTCAAATTAGTTCGAAATAGTTGGCAGTCCTCCCGTACCCCACAGTAGTCCTACGCTATGTTACACCACTACACAAGTGATAGTCTTTCTTAAATGATTCTACTGTATACATATTGTAAAAATAAGTTATTTGATACGTATCGAATAATGAAATATCACGCACGCATGAATCTTCAGCTTAACAAAGAAACGTTCAATAGCATTTAAGGTCTCAAATTTGGGAAATTTTTATTTGATTTTGTTGTAACTGTCAACGTTAATCATATTTCTGTGCTGGAAGCCTGAACTTTTGTTGGAATATCAGGTTGCAGTATTTGAAACGAATTTATTGGATATGCCTGTAACGTTGTCATATACGATTACGATCTCATTATTACGCTCTCCGTTCACATTTCACCCACCTATCTCAAATCTCATTCATAAAACAGCTAAGTAAAATTCAACGGAATGAAACCGGAACGCTGAATATGCATCCATTTCGATCTCTGATTCATTATTGCAAGATGTTACTGTGTATCACCCATTATATTATTTGATATAAAGTTACTACAATCCGTAGGTACGCATTTGATATATCATGTACGTTATTCAGGCGTATTCAACCTTCATATGGGAAAATTTTCACAATACCATTATATTTTGACAATAACTTTAACCATTATTATCTATTTTTTTATGTTATTATTAAGTTCTCAAAGTATTTTAATATCACTTAAGTAAGTCGTTGCGATGTGGCCTAACCACAGCCTGAAAATGGCTTTGAACGCCGAAACAGCTATAACAATAATGAAAAAAATCAAATTCGTTCAGAACTTAATAATAACATTATTAAATTTGAGTAACTTTTAAAGTTTTTTTTTAAATGTAGTTGTACCAATTAAACACAATAACAATTAATATACTTTCTTCAAGATATGCGTAATCACTCTGTGGTGTCATAATTAATGAATTAATAAGAATTAATTTGTTTAAACCACTATTTCTAATATATAAATATATACAGGTTTCAGGATCAAAGCTCCCCTCATCAGGATAAAAAATATACTGTTTATAGTATATTATTTTTCCCGATGAGGGGAACTTTGCTTCTCAAACATGTACATATTCATAGATTAAAAACAGTGAATTAAACAAAGTAATTGTCATTAATCTATGAATTAATCTATTATATCTAGTTTGTTTTAACAAAACTTATCTAATCACAAAGAACTAATAAACTAAAACTGGTTTTTACATAGTAATACGTATACGAGTATCTCAGGCTACAAAGGGGTCAGATTAAAATTTATTTTTATTTACATACGCCCATAGGGTTTTAATATTTTTAGATTTGTGAAATAATCTGTCAATTACATAAAAAAAACACATTTCCCAAGAAACCTAATACTAGGTTCTGTCCACTGTCCAAGACCTATCTAATCACAAAGAACTAATGAACTAAAACTGGTTTTTACATAGTAATACGTATACGAGTATCTCAGGCTACAAAGGGGTCAGATTAAAATTTATTTTTATTTACATACCTTCATAGGGTTTTAATATTTTTAGATTTGTGAAATAATCTGTCAATTACATTAAAAAAAAACACATTACCTAATACTGGGTTCTGTCCACTGTTTTTCTCCAAATTTCCTCACATCCAAACAGTAGGTCCTTTTTCAAATCGTTTTTTTTTTAAATATTTCTACGAGCGACTTTTTAAGGAACCCTTTCCTGGCTCGAAGAAAATTTATCACCGCACGTGACATTTCTTATTGAAGTATATGACTTTTTTTTAACCCGATGTGAACATCAATAGAAAAGGAGGATAAAAAAGCAACTGTAAAAATCATTTCATCTCTAAACATTAATTTTCTAATAAAACTGTGTTCATCTGAAGCGACCTGCCAGGTAAATATATTTTTCTGTATCTGTTTGTACATAATTAGATAAAGAATAAGAAGTAATATTTGTACAGCGCCCTCGAGGTGATTTTTCATAAAAACGGCGTACAAATCATATAATAATAATAATAATTATTATTCTAGAAACGTAAGAAATGTTATCATTTTAATCTCCATAGCATAGCTGTTTACAGATTCATCTTTGAATCGGAAGTTTGTAGGTTCGATTTCCGCGCAGTTCTAAAACATGCGAAAATATCTTTTCATTTGATACAATATATGGGCGGGGACAATTCTGTTGCTTGTTTTTTCAGTGTTGACTATTACGTTTGTCCAGTTGAATGAGTAAGGATGATCAAATACTTGGTGATCCCTGCTATAAGTGATGAGAGATGTGGTGTCATCTCACTGTCGCGTGATAAAATGCATTACGTACAGAAATACCCCAGCATTTGATAGACTGTTCCTTCTCCTGTATCTACTGTCTACTAATTCAGTTCAACTACGAGAGAAACACAAAGGGTCATAAACATTATTTTAGAAGCGTAAGTACTTACGTTTGAATAGTTAGTTGTAATGTAATAGAGATGTTTCAATTGTTGTCGTTCTCAATGGAGGTGACATTATTAGAGGCTTCCGTTGTGGGATAAGGACACTTACGTACATCAAAGGGATTTTGAATGACATATTAAAGTACCCAATGGAACAGGTTGGGCAGAAGTTCGATGACTCTTTTTTCACTTGATATAAATAATTATTTGATATTTTTTAAACTATTTTAACGCCTTTTTTGTTCACTATTCACCATCCACATGCGCTGACTGTAGCAAGACATTAATATCAAATCTGTAGTAAAACTTAATTTCGTTTATTTGTTGATTAATTTAAATGTTCACAAATATCAATCGAAAGAAAACTGTTGTTTACATATTTGGCAGTGAACAATTCACAGATTTGCGGGATAATTCGAAAAATAGTTCAAAATTTCCACAATAAATGAAAATGGAAAATATTGCACTGTAGTAGCAGTATTTAATACGTACGTACAAGTGGCGTGCATTGCTTTATGACCAAAAGTAGGCTATGTGTGTTCGTTTTTCAAGTATGAATTGTTCATTGAACATTTAATATGGACCATTTTATTATCATCTCTCGCTGATTGTTGTGGCCAACTGAATAATCTAGAGTACAAGTTCCTTACCAAATTCACGGATAAATTGGTTTTTGATCAGAAATTTATCGTATTTTTCAAGTATTTTTTAATATATCTTTTTACGGTTCATTTTTCTTAGGATAGGCACAACTTTTCAGCTTTTAAGGACTGAACTCTACTGATATGTATGTACATACATTACCAGTAGAAACTCGTAATACTTTATACAGAAATCTATTGAAATACATACATGATTAAATTAATGACTAATAGAAAACTTAGGTTTTTAATCGTTAAAGCGGTCTAAAACTTAGTGTTAAAGTTTTAATTAATTATGTCTGTTAATAAATTAACAAATAATTTAATAATTAAATAGAATGGAAGATTCTCTCAGTATCGCCCTGGTGAAAGACCACCATTCAGAATTGAAACGTTGCTTGAAATGGCTTTTAGCCGTGTTTGGTGACCAGATCTGAATAGCCAGGTATTTCCCCACCTTCCTCTCCCCCTTCTCCTTCCCTTCCACAATACGTTAAGCTTCACAAAATTCCCCAATTGGGGATGCCATAGTCTCACTGGCTCCAGTCGGTTGGGAGCAGTTGTGACTCTTGTGGGGTATTCATTTAAAAAAAAATTATAAATGGATTTAAAAAATGATTTCTTTCTGTTTTCTCGTTTCAATTTTGTTTTGTGATTCCACATGATTTAATTTTTTACCCTACAAATAGTTTCGTCTTTCAATACCATTTGTAGATACGTACAGATTTGTTTTCTTTGATCTGAATTTTTTTTTAAGAACACTATTTTCAGCTCACGACTTACCATAAATATACTGAATGAATTATGGATCGGTTTCGGAAGAACCCCTTCTTTCCCCGGACAAAAGTCAATCTAGCAACAAATACAGATAGAATTAATTTAGAGTTGGAGGGCGAAGTAACACAAGAAGACCTCGGGGGAAAGGGGAGTGCGGCGAAAACAGAGCTTTTTTAGTTTGAAACAAATAAAGTTGGATGTTTTTCGAGGAGGCTTCATTAAGTAAAGCTTCAAAGTTTGAATTCAAATTTACTCGAGGAACGGTTAGCATATTTGAAAAGTTTGGATATAGTAGTTGCGTGGTTCTTGTAGTTAACACAAATTAAAAGTGTTGAGATTGAATCCAACAAATTATATTAAAATTTTACAAGTCAATTTATGTTTAACAGTTTGAAGATGTTCGTAAGTGAAAATTATTTTCTCTGATAATAAAAGTTTGTTTTCACCTTTCCTTGCCGGTGCTCTCAACTGAAGTGACACGTCTCTGGTTATTTCAATACCTCTTTAAATATACTAAAACATAGTTCGCATTTGAAGTATTCCTCCATAAATATCAAAATGTTAAAATACTCGTAATTACGATATACATATATATATATTTTTTTTAAATTGTCACGAAAAGGTAAATTGTTAAAGGTATACAGACCTTTTGTGTACAAAGAAAAAATATATTATGCGGCGCTGAGGGCCTACTCGCTATAAAAGATCTCCTATGGTACATCACTATTATAGATAATGCGGGAGAAAGCCAACACAAAAAGCCACTGTTGCACAAACACAGCACAAGATTCACTGGAGGCCTAAAAAATCCAAAAATTTCAAATAAATATATGGAGGTCGGTGATTTTCAATAAATTTAATGAAAGCTGTAAATTGGAGGAAAGTGAGAGGCTTTGCGTGAAAACGGTTAAGTTATGGATTTTAAATGAACAATCGAACGATGCTCTGCAGGAAACCCGCTGGCACAGCGCGGGTATAAACTGTGCGCCTCGAGTTAAGTTTAGACTTATATATTGAGTATTCTTCGTATAATGATTTGTATGCAAGAACTAGTAATACATTGATTGACAAGTCACGGTGTCCCCAAAATATGTATCTTTAAATTGTTATCTATGCATACTAATGATTAAGTTAAATTATTTACCTGTAATGATCATGTCAAATGTAAGTACCTATTTTTAAGTTTAATATATACTTATAAATAAAAAAATAAATGGACAAAAATTTAGGCATGTATTATAAATTTATGTATGTTTTATAAATGTATGTATGTATTGTAGGATAAATTGATTTTGGTAGAACCTGCCTGTCATGTGACCGCTTTACATGACTACATGTTTTTTCTTTTCTTTATTTTACCATGCATGTAATTATTTTTAGATGAATTTAAAAAAAGCATTTATTGTTTATTCATATTATTAAACAATTGCAACCTTTCCAAAATGCATCTATCGGATATTGATATAATGTCCCGAGACGCGAGCATATCTCACGCCTCACCCTTTCGGCATAGGATACTAACTATGTCGAACAGAACGAAGTTACATCAAATGTACAATTTGATGAATCCGAAGGTTCCTACCTATCCGTCTGATAAACTGCTGTGGTACCACGACTCTTATACATACGATTCAAGCCATAGGGACATTGGTCTCTCCAGACATCGAACCGTTGTATTTGAGGATAGTTACGGCTATTCCTCGACAAAACTTTGGAATGAAATACCACTGTTTATTGGAAGTGCTCCAAGAAGTTCTGCAGCAAATGGATGCTTTCTACAAAGTCAGCCGCACAACATAATTGATATATAATTAAATGGATACTTGTGTTCGTAATTTTATAAAAAGATGTTTGTAGTTTTTAATCATTTTGTTTTATTTAATTTAAGTGTAGATATTCTATGTAACTTAAACTTCATTTAATTTTCGTAGGAACCGCTGAATACCAGCTGCACTCCGGGCTCCGGAATGTATAGCTGAGCGGTGATATTTTTGTTAATGACTAAAAATAAATTAAACGTTAAAATAAAATATGCAAGTTAACAACTTAGTGACAATTAAATGTTATTATTATTTATTTGAAAAATTGTCGAAAAATCTGTTATACTCGTAAACTAGTCAATGTATACGTCTGCGTGGGTTGCTGACTTGCCGAATGGCGCGGTAGTTGGCGGGACGGGTTTCGGAATTTCGCTCGCCGTGCCACGATGCGTGGTCGTTAGTAGTACCTGGCGATCTGCCGGCATACGTTTATGCATCGCCGATGTTTTTCCATCGTATACGCGACATTTGAACTGCTACAAATATGTGTTTATATAATATACTATTAATAAACTAATTCGCATATTCATATCTGGAACCGAAAATATACATATATAATAAAATTCTCCCCAGAAATAAATATTGAAATCTGCAGAACGTCATTCATCGGTCCAATAATAACCAAATGGTTAAATGTCACTTAAATTTATTTGTACCTATTTATTATTCATAAAAAATAATGTTTGGATGATTTGTATCGCGCCGTATTCATGAATAATCACATCTTGGGTGCTGTGATACACTTAGTATATAGATTGAAGAAAAATAATAATTGTTACACCATGCATAGCTTTTTTGTAATTTTTTTTATGAATACCGCACAAGAGTCCCAACCGCCTGGAACCAGTGAGACTATGGCAACCCTAATTGGGGAATATTGTGCGGCCGAAGGTATTGGGGAGGTGAAGAAGAAGGGGAAGAGGAAGGTGGGGAAATACTTCACTATTCAGATCTGGTCACCAAACACGGCTAAAAGCGATTTCAAGCAACGTTTCAATTCTGAATGGTAGTCTTTCACCAGGGCGATACTGAGAGAATCTTCCACTCTGGAACGTGCGAAAATATATTACATATTAATGAATTAATTGCGAAACAGCAGAATTTAATTAAATAAAATTTACTTGCGCACGCCGGGATTTGAACCAGCGACCTTCGGATTCGTAGTCGAGAGCCTTACCCCTCGACCACGGAGGCCGTCAAACTATACTATACCTTAACTAATCTCGACTTGACAAGACATAATAGCACTTGAATACATTTTAATTATTTTAAGTTTAAATATTCTAAATTATGTACTTTCTATTATGTTGTTTGCTACATAAGTGTATCTACGTAAAGCAATGCGCAAATGCAAATTATTTATTTTAATACAATACAAATATTACAAAACTCTAACTCTCTTAAGTGTGTAAACTGTACACTGAGTGTACAGCACAGGAATTCGCGAATGTTCAACTTTCAACGATAACACTTAATTTGTTGTATTTTAAAATGAATTATATCAAGTTAATGGTTGAACCGTTTCGAAAAACTTACCAAATTCATTTTTATACTCGCATCTACGAGTTGTATTTTCAAAATAATACTATTTGTCAGATATTTCATCCATTATTGATGAGATAATGGCTACTCAGTATTCAAGAAAATCAAAAAAAAAAAATGTTTAAATTAATTAAATTGTTAATATGTTCCTTCGGTAACAAAAGACGAGGGTTTAATCTTGCTTGAATAAATTATTAAAGATTTACCACGGATATTTATTTATACACGTTCTGATCCACTGGCATTCTTTATACCTAATCTAATGCGTAATATGTAATCAAATATCAGGAAATATGTCGTTTTTCAATGGTAATTTTATAAAGTTAACACACCCACATATGTTCAGCTAGCAATTTATTAAAGTTATTGGGAAGAGTCAAATTGAATAGGATACATTAAAACAAATTTTATAGAAAATAAATCAAGCTTTTAACATACCTAAAAATCGTTATTCTGTTATGAAATATACCCATGTATTTGAAAAAAATCCACGAAATCGCGCACTCCTTATGCAGGTGGCGATAAGGTTGAAACTCCCGCTTAAAACCGGCCGCATGTTTCGATTTATGCAAAAAAGGTCACCAGAATGCATGTTTTATTTTATTTTTTAAAGTTCAGGCATAAAATACTATAAAGTATTTGGGTCGTATTCTAAAAAACTTAATTAGCCATATTGTACAATATAACCTAATCCTAAAAGGGGTTTATAAGTAGGAGATTTTACACTTCAAAACAATTTTTTTAGGTCTGACATTTTTTTTTCTAGGCTTCTAAAAAGACTTATTAAAAAAAAAGCTTTGTTAAAGGATATGTCAATATGTATTTTACTTGCAGAATTTAATTAAATCATTCATAATATTTTTAGACGATCAAATTTCAAACCAAAAGACATGATTTCGTATTTCCTCACATTGCATCGCCTTAAAGGAAAACAATTAATAAAAAACGCACTAAGTACCAATAAACCGAAGTTAAGATGTTGGGTCTTAAAATAATCAATCCGATTTAAAAGTAAACTTTTTAAGAACACACGCATATAAAGATTGCTACGTAATTCAAACTCAAATAAATTTATGGACAACATAATTTTTAGATGTGCATTCGATCAAAAGCTGAAGTATTTTAGGAACTATGTGACATAATATAATATAGATGTGTAGGATATTAAGGGTGGCACATAGAAATTATCTAATTTCTTTCTTTGACATAAAGTTGCTATTTTATTTTATGTTGGAATACGAATGTTGAAACCCTACTTGACCTGTTTGCGAGCTGACAGGATTATGGCGCCTGTTAACATCTATTTGAAATACATAGTTTGATGTCTGTTTGTACATTAAAATCTCCACAGGTATCTTTCAACAACAACAAAAAACGGCATTCAATGCGCCCATCGAGCAATTCTCTTTGTGACCCACAAAACACCGTTCAACATCTTTATGTCTAAAATATACTATAAAAAATATATATCTACGTCACATGCAATTGTTTTTTAAGTACGCACTTGGGTTTAGTTTAGTTTGGCTTAAGCCGTAAAATATTTTATAGCAGATGAGTCCAGAATGCAGACACATTATGCGTTGGGTTTAAAAGTAGGACAAAGGGGAAGTCTTTGTACGTTATACGAATGCCATAACGCTTCGATAGTTTTCCTTGCATCGTGAGAATAGGATCTTTGTTATTCCCCCACTTATTGGCTTCGCCCTTTGGAACTTAGAGTTTAGGGCAGACTCTTGTTTTCAATCAATTCTGGAGTAGGTGCCCTTTTTGAGGTTCTAGGTGATGCAGATGAATTCTGTGGGGCAAGTTTGAAATTTTGGATATCTAGTGGCCTGATTGTTGCTTAGGGGGGATGTTAACGGTATATTAGTATTATACTAATAGTTTCTACCCGGCTTTGTCCTAGATTTTGACACTCTTTCAGAAATATGTTTTTCTCACAGAACACTTGCAAAATACGAGAGATTAGAAATTAATAAATCGAAACTCCTTATGTCATGATGGAAATGACCTAGCCAGTTGAAAAATGGTTTTACCTTAAACATCCAGACAGAAAAAAATTCAAATTTCTTTTCAAAATATATCTAAATCTAGAGTTCTTAAGTAGGTACCTACTCGTGTTTTCCATTTTGAAAATATTCTATCAAAAAAACCTTCTTTTGAATATCCAATCTGTGGCTAACCAGAGTGTTATATCTATGAGCTAACCTAAATAAAACATAGCGGGTTCAAAGTATTTCATACTAATTTTAAACCGTTATAGCAACATTCAACTATTTTCTAAACCTTCCCGGCATTAATAAAAATAAACTGTGCTATTTTCAGCAATTTTCCAGAAAGTTGAGGACAAACAAACAAACAAACTTACATTGATTTTTATGTATATATATTAGTGTAAAAAAAGAAAGCATCTTAAGAAATCACTGAGAAATATAATTACTTTCATCGAATGTTTTATTACTTGTGTACGAGTGGTTCTAGACAATTTCTTGCCACTAAGGTAAACCAAGCAAAAATGTTGAACACTCATGTTCTATGGAATCTATAGCATTGCAGCTGCTATCGGAACACGGGTGAACATATATAATTAACTATCATGAACAGAAATTATAATCCTGTTATTTTTGTATCTTGTATTCTATTTTGTAAGAGAATATGTACTTTTAACTGTTTTGTATGGCTTATAATGGAATATTGCTGTTACAATGCCCCTGCCGACAAGCTTGTGGAAATTTTATCACTTCCATCAATTAGGTTTATCCGTTTTTGGGTATATAACTTATTCTTGTTATTTTATTTTTTTTTTTTTCTGTTATACCTATTTTATGCATGATACATTTTTCTACAATGGTATATGTCGTAAGTTTATTATCTGTACATCATCACTAATTTTAATTTCACCAAAAAAATGTTCTCTGTCTGCTTCAATTTCTAGTCATTTGTCTCTAGTTTTAAGAACTTAGAATTCTGATTTAATCGTCTTCCACACAGTCATCTCACCAACAAAATATCACAACGGTTTCATCCTCAATACTAATCAAGTTCATCGGCCATATAAATACTGGAAGAACTATTTTCTAACATAGTTCCAAAAATAGCTTAAAAGAACATACTATGCAAACATTAGATACGACTGTAGGAGCATTTTCAGTAATGGAAAGCTCCTCGAATACATTTCGTAAGTACTTAAATGCGTAGTATATTTAGGGGTAGATATTTAATATTAATGTATGAAGCTATAACTTTGTGGTTATCCATTATAATCAAATGAAACACTAAAATTTGTTTAAACCACATTTATTTTATACGCCTACCGGTTTCGGAACAACCGTTCCATCGTCAGGGCAAGTGTATACTGAATAATATTACATAATTATGGAAGAACATACATAGTAAATGGCACAGTGGGGGTGGAGGGCGTGGCTAGGGATTCGTAAAGAGTGGGGGAAGAGATAGAGATTGAGGGAGGGGTGAAAGGAAACATATTTAGAATGGGGCTGTAAGTTAGGTTTTTTGATGATTAATAATAGACTCTATAATAGAGAATAATAGACTTATTAATAATAGTAGATATTTAAGTTTAGAAAGTACAGCGTGCTTGATGTAAACATTCATTTATGCCGTCTATATAAATTTAATGTTAATGTCATAATATCAGTTCGGTAGTAACATTTTTGGGTAAGCTATTAACCCAAAGATTTATAGTGCAGACCTTTCATTAAGCTTAATACGTGTTTTTATGATAACTACACACCTGAGGGTTATTTCTAAAATTAACGTTGCTAAAATATCATAATATTTTCTGTGTGGATCCTGTGATTAAGGTCTTTTAATGAACTGCAAAATATGCGTTTCTTTTAGGGTTTGCAAATATCCACCCAGTATGGATTGTCAATTCCTATATTCCATACATTGTAATATAACCTGTGGTTTAAAATATGAATGTCTAAATAGTTTTATCACCCGAATGCAATCATAGTCATGTTCGCCGGCATTACAAGATGTAAGCTGGAGTATGCTAGCGGGGTATGGACTAAAAAAATTATGGACATCTAACTAAATATATGCTGGAACAAATCTAGAAAAAAATTCTCAGATCTATCTATGTGCGGACGCAAGGATCTTATCTGAGGTTAATATGAACTTACTTGAGGCAACAAATGTAATTGCCGAGAAACCAGACGTTATGCAAAATCTTCCAATACATGGTTATATGGTAATACAGTGCATAACTTTATTGACAGCCCATTCCTCTTGGAATGCTATGGCTAATACGTGACTGAAAACTTCAGTCGTAGTCGTCGCCATGACTTGTTCAAGATATCACAACGGCAGAACAGATGTTCTGACACATCATAGCATAACGAGAGGAATGGTGCTATTGAACGAAAGTTCTAAAAGAGTAGGTATATTTAATTACCCTTGAAAACTATTTTTGTATACCTATCTTCTTAAATGTTGATAATGTTAAAATAGAGAAAAACTCATCTATTCGGAAAGTCATATCCATAAATGGTTCCGTTGCGTACCCAATTTACAAAGCAATTAACATAACTTTTTTAAACATTGTAAATAACTATAAATATTTATAACTGTAATTAATTATTATCAAAAGTCTCAAATAAAATAATGTTCCAAATAAATATCTTCTCTTCTTTTGCCAATAACCTTCTAATAAATATAATATCAATGACAAATAGGATTTAAACACTAACTGCAATATCATGCAATGTGCAGTGTTTTCTAATACTCGTATTGTATCCTGTGCCTGCAAAATCATATCTTCTCAAGCGAAAACTTTGTAATTTAACGTTTTAATCTGGAGTGACCTACCAGGTAAGTATGTTTCTGTATCTGTACACAATAAGATAAACCCTAGCAAGTAGCACTTGTACGGTGCCCTTTAGGTTATTTTTCACAAAAACGGCTCTACACAAGTCATCCAAATATTATTTTAAGAAATCTTGTACTGTAAATGGATGAGTAATCTGTCGTACAAAAAAATAATGGTACTCTATTTTATGAATATATACGGTATTAAATTGGTTGCCTTCATTAAACACTTGAAGAGATCATCTTTTGTTTACTTACTGAGATTGGTTTATGACCGCGGTGTTTGTTTTACGAGGCAGTGGTCAGAAGCTGCCGGGTTAAAAGCTTCTGCAGGAAAGCACAAATAAAACAGGCGAATGAGTTATTATAAGGAACTGACTGAATGTTTCTCTTCTGACTTGTGGAGCGTGCATCGAGCTTTATATCAGGTTATTTAAAATAAAATAAAATTGTATTAAATACATGATATTTAATGGAGATATTTACATGGATTAGATACATTAGATCACTATACTAGGCGGCTGCCTGTTTCATAGTGACCAATGGAGTATAGTTACTTTGTATGAAGTGTAGTGTAAACATATGGATTTATTATATGAACATGCTGAAAATTGGAAAATTATAAAATAAAGCAGAAGATAGGAAGGAGAACAAGACATGCTTAAGGATTAGATAGTAAAAATATACATAATTTTTTTTATATATGTGCAAGAATGCACACATTTGCAGATAGGTGCATACATACGAGTATACACACACGCAAACACATACGCACATATATACACATATATGTACGTATATATACACATGTGTACACACACTCTTACGCATATATATATATATATACACACATATACACATGCGAATACACATATATACCCACATACCTAAACAATATATACACCTCTATCTGAATGCGAGAAATGGCATTATTTGAAGTACCTAAAAACCCCACCTTATTTCATGAAACGTTTCTAATTCATAATTATGAATTTTTCGTATATCTTCTGCTCATAAAAATAGTTATAATTTTTAATCATTGAAGATAATATTAACAACTCACAAAACGAAACATGAAACCGAAAAGACACAAAAAAAATATCGGTAGCAACTGGGACTCCAACGCAGGACCTCATGGTCTATCCGGGACCTGGAAAAAGTCGACAGATGTCCATATAAATAAAAATCGGATAGGTATATCCGAAACACTATCTATAGATTACAAATAAATTCGGGTATAATCTTCTGTAATGATAAAAAGGTAGCAGCCAAAATATATGGACATTAATTGAAGACGACATTAACAGTTCTTAGAACTCAAAGTATCATACCGATAAAAATGGCGGAACGGATTGGGGTTGCTGTAGCTTAGTGGATTAGAGCCAGGTCCCGAATAGATCATGAGGTCATGGGTTTAAGTCCCAGTTGCTACCGATATCTTTTTCTTTTCTGTGTCTTTTCGGTGTCATTTTTCATTTTGAGAGTTGTTCATATTATCATCATTGATTAAAAATATATTACAATGAGGTTCGTTTATAAGCTTTAATAAGTTATTCCAAAAATTGAATAATTATTACGTTCATCGACATTTTACCACTTTCAAAAACATGTTATGGAAACAGATACTAGCTTTTTCAAAAATGTACTCATTAGGTAGGTACCTACTAGCTTTCTCAAAAATGTATTAGGTAGGTACCTACTAGCTTTCTCAAAAATGTATTAGGTAGGTATCTACTAGCTTTCTCAAAAATGTATCAGGTAGGTACCTACTAGCTTTCTCAAAAATGTATTAGGTAGGTATCTACTAGCTTTCTCAAAAATGTATTACGTAGGTACCTACTAGCTTTCTCAAAAATGTATTAGGTAGGTACCTACTAGCTTTCTCAAAAATGTATTAGGTAGGTACCTACAAGCTTTCTCAAAAATATATTAGGTAGGTACCTACTAGCTTTCTCAAAAATGTATTAGGTAGGTACCTACTAGCTTTCTCAAAAATGTATTAGGTAGGTATCTACTAGCTTTCTCAAAAATGTATTAGGTAGGTACCTACAAGCTTTCTCAAAAATATATTAGGTAGGTACCTACTAGCTTTCTCAAAAATGTATTAGGTAGGTACCTACTAGCTTTCTCAAAAATGTATTAGGTAGGTACCTACTAGCTTTCTCAAAAATGTATTAGGTAGGTACCTACTAGCTTTCTCAAAAATGTATTAGGTAGGCACCTACTAGCTTTCTCAAAAACGTATTAGGTAGGTACCTACTAGCTTTCACCTCTTTTATGTTACCTAACATTAAACATAATCTACTTTGCATTCATGCATTTTAGTCCATCTAACATACATAATACGTATTTTTTCATATGAAGCGGTAACTTGGTGATGTGACATTATAATTTAAAAAATAAAACAATAACTTTGTTTTACATCACTTTTATTTATACTTTAGCCGACCACATGTGCATCTTAGTTCATAGTTTAGTTGTATACTGCCCTGAAGAAGCTACGGTAGTAGCGAAACCCGGTCGGCTAAAGTATAAATAAAAGTGATTTAAAACAAAGTTATTGTTTTATTTTTTTAATTACATAATATGTGGCTACCTATGATACTCACAGTTTGACAATGGCTTCGACCGACGTAATAGCATCATGAGAAAAAAATTATAAACGCAAACTAGCAGAACTTGTTAATAGCATTTAATTAAATTTAGTTTACATATTTTTCATATTTAAGTATTCAATTTATTGGAATAACTGATTTTTCACAAAAATGGCGGTAGACGAATTATCCAATTATTATTATTATACAAGCTTATAATGAGAATTTTATATCCCGTTCTAATATTCAATTTATGCGGATCATATAATCTGTACTGTATCCAGTGCAATCAGTCAAATGGGACTTTGTATTTTGATTCCTGATCTTATTAAATGAATTCTTAATTCAATTCCTCTCTCCCATTTACTGATATTCGTAGTTGATTGGTAGAAATTGTTCCAGCGCAATATGTCCGCCGCATTTTAAATGTCAATAAAAAGAGTATTATTATTGTTATTCAAGATTCAAAGGCAATAATTGTAGTTTTATAATTTCTTAATAATATTGGTATTCACTTTGTGGTTTCATCATTAAAAATGTTTCTAAAGCGAAGCTTTGTATTCTGTATGTCCCGATGAGGAAAGTGGTGATAAAAAGTAATTTTTAATTCATTTATTAATAATGACACAAAGTGAATACCAATCTTTTGAAGAAATTATAAAACTACAATAGTTTATTTATTCCCTCATCAGGACATACAGAATACAAAACTTCGCTTTCTAAACATGTTGATATGTATATATTAATAAAGTGGCGATTACAACGTAATTTTTAATTAATTTAATTATAATTAATTTTTTGTAGTTTTATTTAAAACGTATTAATTATATTTTATTGTTTTATTAGATATATTTCCTATGCAAATTGTTTACAAAAACCGTAAATGAATAGGTATGTAACAAATTTTGTTCCCTTCACGTTGACTCAACTTCGAACTTATGTCTGATTGACATTAAAATTTGTTTGACCACCCAAAATAGTTACAAAGATATAGAAATATAATAAAATAACAACTGGGAAGGAA
This sequence comes from Halesus radiatus, assembly GCA_022606495.2. Classification (NCBI taxonomy): domain Eukaryota; kingdom Metazoa; phylum Arthropoda; class Insecta; order Trichoptera; family Limnephilidae; genus Halesus; species Halesus radiatus. The sequence continues at coordinate 181,936 of JAHDVE020003502.1, forward strand.
TTCTAGCTGACTCGTGGCTTGTTGGCTGCTACTTGGTGGCCTCCTCGTTGTGTCACACCTCCTCGTTCAACTCATCCTCGTTGTTCTTGTACCCCCGAACCAGCCGCTTGCAGTGTTCGTATTTGCGTTGAGTTTTTAGTCCCTACCCAAATTATGTTTATCACTTGACATCTGAGAATTGTAACATTTCCAAAAAAAATTCAATTTGAGTACCAATATACCATAAACTATAAAAAAACTATCTGCTACGGACATTTCTTCTCATATCACATGGGATTTAGTACCCCTTTTCCAATCATCCTTCTACATAGATTCTGTGATGTACACGTAATATTTAAATAGTACGGTTGGAGGCTGCTCTTTGAGCACAGGCGTGCATGAAGTATACCCTCTAAAAAATAAAAAAATAAAGAAAAATGAAACAACATGCCCCTGTTATTTTACGATTTTACGCACTTCTAACGTAAAACCCACCGTAAACTGGAACCATAAACCCAGCACAGATGTAAAATATCAAAAGGTTCGCGTTTTACATAAAGATAATTTTAGTACTTTATGTCCCGTATCTAATATTCAATTTATGCGGGTCATACAATCTGTACTGTATCCGGTACAATCTGTCAAATGGGATTTTGTATTTTGATTTCCGGATCTTATTAAATGATTTCTTAATTCTATATAAGATTTTGTTCTAAAGGTCAAAAACAAATTTGAGGAATTCATTACAATTTTAATACAAAAGGTCAAATTTTCTAGAACTAGTTTTATTCATCTTTCCATGCATTTTAATAGAAAAAAAATCTACAAAAATTCTCTGAATTTCGTAGGCACGATTCCAAATTTAGCTGTCTGCGTTATAATTAAATACCTTTTTGATTTTAATTTAGGATAATTAAGACTCTTAACAATAATTGGATTAATTAGATTCAAATTACCCCGTTTTCTCAAAACTAATTATATATTGATCATGATCCCTTAAAAAAAAAAACAATTCTGTTTTTAGACTTGATATTTATTTTCGTGGGAAGAATGTCTTTGAATAGAGAAATTTATTGATGTTTTAAAGTGTACCTGTAACTTTTCAGAAATCATTATTCTGATTCAAGAAATAAGCTAGTAAATGCCGTAAGCATTTCAACATGCCTTAGTACCTATATTGCATACACTTCTAGTTCAATTTGTTTCGGGTCAAAGCATTTTGAATCCATGTTTCATTTGTTAGTGCAAGACAAATACTACTTCATATTGCTTAGGCCAAGTTTAAAGTACTGCCTACGTACTTTCTTATTACTTTGGTAGGTTATTTATACCTACCTTGCATGCA
>JAHDVE020003503.1:0-38818 GCA_022606495.2 Halesus radiatus
CTGGCATGACCCGACTCAAGTATTTGATTCACTTGATTGTGCCATGTCTTCCTCGGTCGCCCCCGGTTTCTTCTTCCATTCACATTCGCGTCATATATTATCCTTACACTCCTTTCTTTGTTCATTCACTCTAGATGCCCAAAAAATCTAAGCGTCCCTTTCTTAATATTGCTCACTACGCTTACATCAGCCTTGCATTCTTTACGAATCTCAAATTTTTTCACACGATCATGCATGGTTTTACCACACATTCGTATCAGCATTCTATTGCATTAAAAACAAACTTAAACAGTAAATTTTTAATATTTGCTAAAAAGATACCAAAAAGTAAATTTTCTTGGTAGACTAAGAAAAAACCTAAATAGATGCACTACAGAGCTCATTTATAAATCTATAGTTGTTCCACATTTAGATTACTGCTCTACCATATTATATTTGGCCAATGGATGGTACATAAACAATCTATAGATTATTCAAAACAGAGCTATGAGATGTATACTAAGGGAAGGGAAATGTACAAGAATTAATCAAATGAGAGAGGAGGTTGATTGAATTTCAATTAAAAAAAGAGACTGTTTTACAATGTGTTAATTAAATATGTATATATAAATATATATATATATATATATATATATATATTTATACTAAAGGCTAAAATACACTATCGACGAAATTGTTTTTAGTAAAAATATGCATTATTATGAAACCAGAAAAGTAAATAGAATTATATTACCGCATATGAGAAAAACAGGTCTGAAGAATTAATCTATTTAAAAATAATTGTTATGCTTACTGTAAAAATATTTTATGAACAATTAAATGTAACCATGTTCGTATTAGTTTATACACATAAAATGTAATTTAAATTAACTCAATAATAATGAAAGCAATACATTTGTAATTATTCAATTAATTATAGTGTCATAAAAACATTTAAATTATAAGAGTAGAAAGACGTTGGCTGAAAAAAAGTTGAGTAATTACCTCCAGGAAATGGATGGGTATAATTGAAGCATTTTGATCATCAAAACATCCGATTCCGAAGAACTTAGATTAATAGACAATAACGCCCACTAAAAACAAAAATAATTAAGTAATAAAAACAAAAACGCTTAAATGTTAATTCCCGAAAGAAACAGCGATGTCAGAATTTCAATCGATTTTTTTTTAGGCCTGGCGAATTATCATTTTTTCTAAAAGGATACCTATCTCGATTTTGTCCATCACTATCCGGTCGTATAAAGGAATGACGTAACGGGTGACTTGAATCTGATATATGGATACGCAGTTCGCTTTTCTGTTCGTCAACTTGATTTATCCGCGTAAAGGCAATTTTTCGTCTCTATGTAGATAAAGTAGATACGTTTTTACCTACGCAGCTCGTAATAAATGGTTTAATACGAGTACAAAACAAACGTTATGGCTTTTGTCGAATTTTTACTGTTGAATGCATATTTTGAAGCCATGAGGGAAGTGGCATGTCTGACTGAAAATAGTTTTTTTGCAGTTATTCCACACATGAGGCCCTAAGGGAAATAATTTCCCTCAAGGCCAATGTCATTTTTGGGGATGTTGTGTGGAGGGTCTTTTGGAGGATTGGAAGGAGTGAACCTGGGTCTTGAAGATACCCATGTTGTAGGAGAGAGGAAATACAGAGGCCGGCAGAGGATTCTATAGCTGAGCAGTTGAACACAAGAACGAGTCGTAGAAGTGATCCGTTTTCATGTGACGAATGAAAACCGTGTACTCGTATAAATGTTGGGCGCGCATTTGGCGTGTTTCTCGACTGCACACGGGTGCCGAAGGGATCAATGGCCCTAGTTACTTAGAGCATGTTCCATTAAAATACCGATAGAACAAAAACTGCATTCCCACCTGACGTCTGTGCTCCAAAGATTGCAATCCGTTTGTTAAGATAGGGGAATGTATCAACCGGACGGCCAATTTCTGCATAGAGTCAACGGTTTTTTCAGATATTTTGGAGATCCCGACCAGAGGAGGCTGCCAAATTCTACAGTTAGGCGCACTCGCGATTTGTACAGGGACAGCAGTTACGTCAAACTAGAATTAAATGTTTGTTCATATTTCATGAAAACAGAGCTCACCGGTCAATAGTTTTCTGCTTCTGGTGGCAGATTTTCCGTTTTAGTTAGAGAATCTGTGCAGTTTGGTCGTAGCTCAGCGATAGTCAGTACGCTTCCATGCCATATCTACCATTGTTTCTAGTATAGATAATCCTACATTATGTTCTATTTTTAATACTATACACATAAACTCTCTCCATTGTTGTTTATATTAAGTTACCACTGATAACGCGGGCAACAATAAGCACATCAAGTATTTTTAATTGTTAATATGTTTGTCGTAACTCTCTAATTCTAAGCTCTAGTTGTTAGTCATAGAGCAATATTGTTTATAAGACCCACTTAGTCATAAATACGTATGTCATTGCATTGGTCATACTCATATATGCTTAAGTCACTAGTTTTATTTTATTAAATTCTACTTATATCTATAAAAAACTGAATAACAACGTTAAATCGTACTAGTTATAAGTCTTAGTTGTAAGTCCCTATATAAGTATCATTAGTTCGTTAAGTATATTAAGTTATTAGGTATTAAGTCTAAGTGATAAGTTATAGGTTAAAAATAAATTAAGTTGTAAAGCACCCGTGAGGTGATTTTCCCACGAAAACGACGCTATATAAGTAGTCCATTTATTATTATTATTAGTGTTGTCATCAATGGTTTTTGTAGTCAATATCTGGCTTTACGTTTCATTAAAAATGCCTTTGTGGGTACACCTTATTAATAGGCATGCATTAAAAAGTAAGTTTGCTAAGTTATCATGCGTATAATTATAGTCGCGTGGTCCGTACAAAGCCCAACTTGCCATTCTTCAACACAACACAGCCAGCAACTCGCAGACAATGGCTGTGGCTCTCGGACAAATGTTTAAACATTACGCCTGATTGATTGTTCTGACTCGAGAGGCCCGTGAACGATCGTATTTGAACGCTAATTAAATTAAAACGCCTTTTTATTGACTTTTAGCGTTTGTTTTTACATAATGGGTATTAACTAAGCCCAATGTTATTGTTTCAGCGTTAATGCAATTTACGTTTATTTTTTAATAACGTTTTATTTTAGGGTAAAACTCTATCGGCAATGCTCGTAAAAATCATATTACAGCTATATAAAATATGGCGACTTTTCGTATTTTTTCACGCGATATTTTGCCTATTCTGGAATTTTCTAAATATTTTTTTATTCGAATATCAATAATTTGGAACGTAGCTAATTTCATGTCCAAAATGCCGCGAAGTGTCGTTATTTTTATGATTCATGAAGAAAAACCATTACGCCCCTTTTTTGCTGCAAAAAAGCACAAAGGCAACATAACATCACCTTTTTCGCAAAATACCACCGCTTTTGCTGAAAAATAACACCACTTTTCTTAAAAATAACTCGAAATGTTCTGGTTCTTAGTAATAATGTTTTATCTTTGACATTTATGAATAATATAAGCAGTGTCCCGCAAGTCTGAACTCTTTTCGGTTTTTGGTTGCTCGGCTTGTACAATGCTGTTTTATATATTTTTGTAGTGGAATCATGAGCTAACGTATCACTTTTAAAAGTATATTTGTACAGCATGTTAGGTATGGTGGATTTGTAACGTCACGAATGTTTTAACATAAATATTAATAACTTGCATTTACTCCATCGACAAAGATCAAGCGTTACAAAGGGGTGTGCATTAAATCAATTTCACGACCTTTAAATGCGAAAGCCATATGTAAAATACCTTAATGACATAATGCTATAATTGAATGATTAAACGTACAAGTTTTATTACTCTCCACTACAACAAAAGGTACGATGGTCTTTTGAAAAGCCTTTCATCATAATACTATGCAAATTGCGTAAAAATCCTTTTATCGCAATTTTGACATCGCAACAAAGAAATGATAATTCTATCGCTCTTTGGACTGCATGTTGAATAAATCATTAATACCTAGTAATTAATCTCTGCAAAAATATCGTGACAATCGAAAGCTTATGGGACATTCCTTTGTTTCTCCCATTCGTCCGACCAGCGCTATTTCCAAATGTACATAAATCACAACGCATTGTACCCCGGCAGGATTGTTCTCATCACCGTCTGGCAAAGGATAAAAATGATTTTCTGTAGCTCTTTGTTTCTTTGTAAATATTTTTTCATGCACGCATTTATTATTGAACTGTAAATCAACAGCTTACGGCCGTTTTGCGTGGCAGTTAAAAATACGCCATGGTTATGAAGTTTTTTTTATTATTACATAAGCTATGCGATGCAACTTTGACCGCAGCGTTGCTAGATTTACGGGTTTGTAAACTGGGGGAACTACAAACCGGGTCGTAGATAAATTTTCATGTAATTCAATTACCTTTAAACGGGTGCACTTTTTCAAATACGAATGTTGGGATTAGAGAATAATTAGTTTATTGTGTGTTAGTGCCATTAAAAAGGTATATACCCATACCAAATGGAAACTTTAATTTTTAATTCAGTTTATCGATAACGTTATGCATTTATTTTTAAATCAGTTGGAATCAGAGCTGTAAACTTGTGTCCCGGAGCGAGTTCGATTGGCGATAAGATTATTGTTTTTAAATTTAAGTGCATCCTTCCATTCACGGATATGCTTAAAAATACGCACATGAAAACATTTCGTTGTATGTATTTATTTTGTTCTCTTTAATCCATTTGACCGCTAGCTATGCTAGAACACACATTGGTAACTTAGCATTGTAGATAGGTTTATACAATTATTTTTGTACATTTCAAAATTTTACTTACTTCTTTTAACCTACTGCGAATAGTTCATCCAAACCTCGTGATAATTCATGGTGTATTTAATATTACATCAAAGTAAGGCCCTTTCAGGACGTATTTTGGCTTTGATGCCACCATTCTTTTTCATCAGTGAACATAGTCTCATACTCTCGTACCGTTTACGTTGCTGGCTGCTGGCTGTTGGCTGTTCGCTGTTGGCTGCTATTCGCCGAAGTACGTTTGCGGCTTTCAGTCTAGCAGGCCGCCATCATTAAATTATCACAGAAACCTACCTCCGTCCTCTTTGTATGTCTCCGGGCACGGGGAGGACCTACAGCCTGGCTGCGGGGGTGCTGGTCTGGTGTTTTGTATCTACGTTCATCTCCTATGTTTACCTGCGCTCCGTGCCTGGAGCTAATTCCACAGTGAACCCCGACTTAAACTTGTGGTTGCCATTGATATACTTCTCTGGGAAAACACAATATTCTCTATGTGTATTACGTGTTCCATACTAAATTGTACGTACTATCATTCTCAAACGCCTATTGTTTGCCAAAAATGACTTACAATAATAGTTTTGTTAATAATTAATCTAACGTGAACGTCATCCTTTAAATGTGATCTACATGATCATCGTAGATCATATGTTTTGAATACTTCAATATTAATTCACTTAAAACTAGAAGGCAATTGATTCATCTAATAATGTTGCACAAAATAATTCACGGTCACCTCAATACTACATTAGTATTGAAATAAATGTACCTCCTAATTCCTTGGAACCTGAATACATTCGGAAATAATATTACCTACTTTAACCCTCTCTCCCAAATGTGTCGACTATATAATAATATAAAATGTGTTAATGCAGACATTTTTGTCGATAATTTGTATAGTTTCAGAAAAAAAAACATTGCTTAAAAATATGTAACAACGATTGGGCCAATTTTATTAATATGTTACTCCTGCGTCTAGCTTTGTCTCTATTTATGTCTCTTGTGTCTATTGCTTACATTTGTATTGATTGAGTTTTCGTAATTTTATGTATTATGTATCTTTGTCTGAGTATTTGTAGTTTATTGTAATAACTGAGTTTTTATAACTGGATTGTTCTTTAAAAACCCTGTATAAATGAAGGCAGCATTTCGAACCATTTGTAATCTTGCACTATAAATTCATCCAGTGACCATTCTTACAGAAGATATAATGCACAATACACATTGAAGTGATCGTATGTTAGACCTGTAAACTGTTACCTATATAAAGCTGTTCATTTGTGGTGGAATTCTTTAAGTAATATTATCAACAAGAAAAATTATGCTTATAATTGTTTTACACTTTTTTGCGACCGTATCTCTCGACTGGTACATGGTAAAAATGGTAGGGTATTTATAACAAATAAAAATTATATATCGTACAAATCCGGTTCAAGGGAATTGTAATCTTAATCATTTGACATGCAACACAAAATATAGTATTTTTCATAATCCTACACTTTTGTCAAGTTTGTTTCACAATTCGATTAGTTCACCGATAAATTTTATGTGTGTTTCTTGTAAATGGTTTACTTCTCTATATTAACACAAGTAATCAAAAGTTACAGAATCATATTCTCATAAGCGCCGTATCCATATCACCCATGATATACAAGCAGACACGTTCGTACCGATGAAATAAAAAATACTTCCATGACGTACCGACAGTGATCATTATCATGGACATAATAATAACTGTAATAAGTTCGAGTTCGAGTATTACCCGGTGCTGGGAGATAATCTAGCATTCATCATTCATCAATAATTTAACGAGCGAACTCGAATTTTTCACGCTGCGAGCGAGTAAACTTTTTTACGAGAAGCCATTAAAGCGCATTATGATTTCGCTTTGAAAACATCAAAGTCAAAGCAATCCTACCTGTGAAAATTGGGAATAAAATAGGCACTTACCTACTTCACAGTCGTAATAATAATGCATTGGATTCGCACAGCTCGGCTGGCTATGAGCAGGAGTGGGAATATTAACTGAAACCATGTTCTTCTCTCGTATGGTGTGGAAATGCTGGTTATAGATCTACACACTTATGTGTTTCCAATAAAAGATTTAACGAATCTCTTTTTTTTTGTATCCACAATATCTATAGTAGCATCACCCCCGATTGCGCAGATAACTCTGATTACTCTGATTATCTTTTAATTTTTTTTATTAGGTATAGTAATTTCTTTTTTTAAAACATTATTTGAATATGTGGATTCGGTGCTTTTCGCGTGCTGAGGCCTCCATTTTACAGTTTTATATATAAAGTATTTTTAATTCCTCCATATTGTATGGGCATGGTGCTCAAGAACTGGTGTCCGATGTTGTAGTGCCTACTATATTTGTATATCTGTCAATCAGTTGGTGGCAATTTAGGTTGCGTGTAAATAAAATATATTTTATATGAAATGTTTCACAGATAGTACTTAAATGATGTATCTACCTAATGATTTTTTTTTTTTTCAATTAATTTTTTATTTTTTGACCTGACCCCCTTTAGCTTATCGTGGCGATCTTCAGACTGGCACAATTTTTCTTAAAACTACGGTACATATACAATTTTTGGGGTATCAGGGGTGGTAAACTATGATTTTATGTAAATTTTATTAATTTATATTGCTATATCCTCATTTTACATACTGTAGGGTTTAAGAAATTTTATGTCTATTCATTTTATAACATCAGAATACACCAGAACTGGTTTTAAACGAAAAAAAGCAACGGAAGGCTGAAACCGGCAGGGTCAAAAAATAAAAAGTGGAAAAAAGTTAATAAATTGTTTTATAAATCTTTTCAATGGAATACTACCATTCCAATAAGGAACTCCAGTGAAAAATATAATAGCTTTAAAAAAAAAATTCTTATAGATTCTGAATATATTGCTTTTATTATAAATAATTATACGTAAATTTTATAAATCGTTATATAAAAGTGAGTTAAAAACAATACAATCAATTATTATATTCTACAATGTTTCCTTCAATTAAAAGCAGTTAAATTTGAGTATCAAACGTCTCGAAGTTTTGTATAGAATTCATACAATATCGATTACCGCCTATTGAACCGCCAATCTTACTACTCGTATGACGTCACACGCAACTAGTCATAGATTTTGTGCGTTTTGGTGGGCTTTAAAAAATTGAAACTTTAACAATTATTTTAACCATAAAAACGAAATTAAAAAAAAATTGTAGACGAAAAATTAAGTTAGAACGTCAACATTAATAAAAAAAATAATACCATAGCTCCACTGGCTTCGGTTAGTTGAAATTCTTGTGCGCTATCACATAAAACTTGTCGGTCACATATCTGATAATCAAAATATCTGATTTGACTCGGCCGCTACCGCGCGATGTATACCATGCATTTTAAACAAAATAATTTGTTCAATTGCACAACGGTAAAGAACCGGTAGTCCATCTTGAGCTCTCTGAAGGTTACAATCGAAACTTCACCAATAATAATCACTAGCCAAAAGCCGCACGGGTTATATACGAGTAAGTAGGTATCAAATATTTTACCAATTATCTACATATTGCGCCCACAGCAAGTTAGTTTTGTTTCAATCACTGCACCCTCCTATAAAATAATCTGTGTTTTTTTCGTTATCATTTCTTTTTTACCTTTGGGTATTGTTATTTTGCTTTTATGTTGTGTTATTTTCTTTCTAATTTTATTTAATTTCTATTTTGGGTTCAATATACTGCCTGGTTGTGAAAGTTCCATTGGCGAATATTATCAAGCATTTTTTTGACCGTCTCCTCGGTCGAGGGGTGAGGCTCTCGTGAGATCGCGGGTGCAAATCCCGGCGTGCGCAATTAATTTTTTTTTCATTAATTGATGTCGTTTAAATAAAGTTTATTTGCGGAATGATTCAGAGAGGAAGGTCCCCTCAGTCTCGCACTGGTAGAACCACCATTCATGATCGAAACGTTACTTTAAATGGTTTTAGCCGTGTTTGGTGACCATATATAAATATCCAGGTACTTTATTACCTTCTTCTTACCCATCCTTTCCCCTCTCCACTACATTCAGTCTCCATACCCCAATTGGGGATGCCATAGTCTCACTGGTTCCAAGCAGTTTATTTAAAAAAACAAATTATTCCTGTGCAACGAGGAAATAAATATTATAAGAGTATATACCTATATAATTATAGATATAATAACACAAATTTCGGTTCGCTCACTAAAGTTTGTCACGATTAGCATGAGTAGAACATTTTCCTCGTAGGCAAAGCGAGTTTGGATCGAATTATTTTTGATCCATTTCGTTAATGTAGTTATTTTGTACATCAGCATTTTTGTATAAAATCACTGGGCGTTTTGTAAAGCTAGATATTATTTCAAACTGTAATCAAATTTGCTTTAACATATATTAGGGTTTTAAAATATTCTGCGTGTATTTCTAAATATAAACATTTGAATTTAATCTTCTCAATATATACTCGTGCGTAATCCTTAGTCTGGTAACCGGATAAATCGACACACATATGAATCGGCACACTTTTCAAAAGTCATTTAAAGTACGAACAAAAAACTAGCCGAAAACCTAATCTAATAATTTTTAATTTTTTAATTTTTATGTTTTTTTTTCATTTATCATTGAGGTTAGGTGAGATTAGGTTAACGGTCTAGATTTTTTTTCTCTTACTTTTAATGACTTTATATCACTTTTAAAGAGTGTTCCGATTCATACGTGCGTTAATTTATCATAGGGACCTCTTAGTCTTTATTAATTTATTTCGTAATTCTTATCATTAAGTCATACATACTTACGCCTACGTAGGAGCCAACGTGTAGGTATGCAATACTTGGCATCGCCTTAGATTATTTGATAAAAGTTAATCTAACCACCGTTTATTTTGTAAGCTGACAGAATTATATTAAAACACTTGCGCAAATCTTATCTGATATCGAACACATCCCAGATAACGCCAATCTTCGCGTAACAAAATTCAGTTTGCCTGTTAACGGAAATTATGATATCATTGCTAATTCCAATGACTCATAATAAAATACATTTTTTCTTCAAACGTTTTTTTTTTTTCCATTTCTAATAAACTTTTTTTCTTTTGTTCCAGGTAATACACATTAAATATTGCTCTTTGAAATGCATCAGTCGGCAGATATTCACGACGCAATCATCCAAGAGACAACACAGGTAAAGGAGAAGTATGCCATCAGCACCGCGTATTTAATAATTATTACAAACTTGCCACTTTACCTAATGTGACAACAGATTTATTACAATAAGATAATCTAATTATGAATTTCGTCATAATAAATTCATTGGTATATGAAATCACGCAGGCTAATATTACCTACATACTTTAAGAAATGATATTTCCACAGTTGTAGTTTCATTTGCGGTATTCATCTGCCCAATTAACGTGTTTCTATGGCATGTTCCCATGCACGATTTAATGCCTCACAAAGTTGACTGTTGAGGTTCGTTTCAAAGGGGTCTGTCTCTAGAGATAGTTGTTAGTCTCTAATCTGAGGACTACAGCTTCAGAGGTCATCTTGTATAGAGGTCTACAGTTCTTGCAGTCTGGAGTTCATGAGACCTCGTCTGTAGTCCGTTAAGCTCCAGCAAGGTGTATTATTGGGCTTTAAACATGTCAACCATTCACGTCCCAGTTGAAGGCTTAAGTTCATATACGTATTTACTCACCCACTGTACAGTGTATTCTATCTGTCTGTAAGGCTTCTGTTTAGCCGCAAGTTCAGGAGAAATATGAATTATGCAAAGGATTTAAACCTGCAATACACAGGCTTAAGACTGTATTTTTTATAAGGATTCAAACCCTCTGTTTTCAGTTTATGAAATGTGTTTTGTTTTATTTTTTTCTTATTTATTCGTATTAGTAACACTATTATAATTTTGCTTAAAGTTCTAAAATTTAATAAAAACGATTATTATTTAATTTATAAAACGGTTTATTTGTAAAAAAAAGTTCTTCTGAGTAATTATTATTACGTTTGACAGATGTTTCGCCTTCCAATTGCATTATCAAACTCTGGGGAAGCCACTTACACCCGATATTTTTATATTATTTCTATGTAAGTTCTTATAATGACACTCATAAAATGAAAACATACAATATATTTATATTATATTGATTTTTGCTATACTGTCTCATTATTAAGAGTTCCCGTGTTGAGACAGACGCGCGCATTAAATTAATCTGCAGTTTCCATGCATCGCGTTCATTTACCATCTAATAATTGATTCTACGTTAAATAAACATTCTCATTTCTAATTACATTTCACTCTGGTTTGGATATTTAGTTTACTTAGACGCTAAATCTAATATTTTCTTGTGTTTAATACGATAATAAATTTTCAGATTATTTTTAAAATTGTATATCGTCATGTCATTAGTAAGACAGTATGGATTTCATCAGTGTTGCTTATTAGCAAAGTCGTCGATAAATCTATGTGATAACATCGTTTTTATCAATTTCATAATATAATCAGTCTTCAGTTCCCGGTCATGCTGCAACATAGCTGATAACAGTTACAGCAATAAGGCCTTTTACCGTTTTATGATTTAGAAAGATAGTGTAAAAAATAACGTAATGAATTATTTTATACTAATACTGAATTTACTTTCTTTACGTATGATAGCCGTAGTATCATTTTAGTAAATATCATAGAGCTAAAATTCATCGTGTACACCCGTAATGGCAACGTTCATATCTGTTATGATACAATCTATGGCTATTTAGTTTTGGGCAGCGGCTCTCTAGTTCAAGTTTGCCCTTGTTCATTTCAAGTAATTAAAAATACTGAAATGATCATTAGTAAAGTAATGCTCGTTGGTGTTATTCCAATCGTTCAGCTTATCGTCTTGTGAAAGGGATGATGTGAAGAAACACATGTTTTTTTACAACTTTAATCCGATTTAGGTGTACGAGTACGTTTTAATACCTACTAAATAAATAAGTGTTAACATAAATTATAAAGATTAATAAATTTTGTCTTAATGTGTCACAAATTAATGCAAAACTAGGAATTTAGAAGAAAATAAACGTAATAATATAGTGCCGGTGACACGTAATTGACAAGGAATTGAACCCTCTTCCTCCCGATGTATAGCCAAATTCGTAGACCACTGTTAGGTTAACTTCTTGTTTTTAATTGCTTTATCAGAAATGATTAATTCATTGTAACAGCTGTAATCCTCTATCTATCTATTGGCTTTACAAAAACCACTCCGCGTATCGATTAAGGTTTTTTGTTCTCATAGATCAATACACGGTCGGTACAAACAGTATCTTTAAACGGCAACCAGTTGGTGTAAGGTGTTATTATTTCAGACATCGGCTACATAGTAACCATTATTAAGTGGCTCAACGTGTATCTCTATGCTATTCCAACATGGCATTAACGGCTCAAGCCCCTGCTGTAGCTGGTTCGGCTTATGGAAGCTGGCTTTAATCGACGTGTTAACTGTTTAACGCGCTGTTTGTTATGGCTTCACAGCGGCAGTTGTATCGGAATCCAAGTCCAAGTTCTGTGGGTCTAGCTACAACTGGATTGCCACAAGGCCACGATATCTGACCTCTGTTATTATGTTACTGCATAGACTAGATCACGCACATAAACCGGATGATAAATTATCGTTTCATTCATTGTTTGCATAACTACTGGGGTATTGAACGATTTTATACCGCTCTGTCACCTCGGTGGAATGCTTGTTTATATCCATTGTTCGTGCTGTTCATTCATTCGTATCAAAAGACTTGTCATAATGAAATTTTGTAATTAAGGAATGTTAATCATATCTCATAGGTATTTTTACAGGACGTATGCGAACAAACACATACGTTAATCCACACTTGAAAAGAATTGTATATAAAATCATACAGCTTAGCTTATATATATATGTATCGTAGATACCTACTGATAATGGCATTCTTTTGAACAACAAATAACAATAATGTAAGTGATGTCAAACTATCAGGCTGAATGTGTAATTAATTGGATAAATAATCTCTTCAATATATTTTTGGTAATTTTATGGCGTCATTATTAATAAACCAATAAGAATTTCTTTATTAAATTAATAACAATTACATTATTTAAAATCTCTGTATTTAATATGTAAATATCTAGATGTTACAGAAGCTAAGCTCCCTTCGTCAGGATAAACAATATACCTACTAAAAATAATGATAGGTATAGACAAATAGTACGAAAATAGAACAAATTAAAAATTGTTATTAATTTAATAAATATGACTCCACAAAGTGATTTTACGTATTTTAAAGAAAGAATTACTTTGTTTACACCATTTTTTTTAATATATAAATATCAACATGTTTCGAAAGCGAAGCTTTCCTCATCAGGATACACATATGTTTTGCAGGATATACAGTATAATCTCTATCATGATGAGGAAAGCTTCACTTCCGAAACATGTTAATATTTATACATTATAAACAGTGGTTTAAACGATGTAATTCTTATTAATTTATAGGAAAAATAATCATAAAACGTGCACGATTTTTACATCAATAAAAAGAAAGGACGATTGACACACTAATCAGTACTTTGGTAACGTCTAACACGTGAAGTTTTTTTCTTTCCCAAAACTTTCAAGTTTCCCAGAAGTTTCAGGAAGATCTTGTTTATTTAGATCGTATGAATGGTTGTCTTTCACCAGACTTTATTTTACTTTAAGACAATGAAATCTGAAACATCGTACCAAAAATATCAATAGGTATGATGTAGAATGCTCAATTTTACCAAACCAAATCGTATTAAATTTTTAATATTCTGTTTTAATTTGTTGATTAATTTCGCAGTCATTATAATACTTAAAGACGCATTTATTACCAATTAGCCCGATAAGCCTATATTTATTTTCAATGTCGAACCATACAAATAAAATGCCATAATATTTCACTGAATCACCTGAACGAATAATCTATTCAGAGTCCAATCTCATTTCAATATGTTATCATCACTTTGGCTTTGAATGAAATGGAAGATTTTGCGTTCGTGTTTGCATTTTTACTTTTTTTCGGAGTTTTTCTGTGTACTTTTCTCGCTTGGTCCCCCATTCGGGGCGAGAGCCAATCAAAAGAGGATGTTCCCATTACGTTACGTCACGAAACCACGGTGCTGGGAGGTATTTTTTATCTTGTGGGTGGTTGGGTGTTTAGATTAGATTATGAATTCGGCGAGGATTTGATATCTTTACATCGCACAACCAATATAATTATAATTATTATCGGACAATTTTATATAGCTTCGTTTAGTAATTCAATCACCTAGGGGGCTCTGTACATAGCTGTTATTGTATATTGTAGGCTTTTTAAATTTCTTGGTGTTTTTAGGCTAGAATTGTGTCCCAAGAATGTGAACACAATAGTTAAAAAATGCTATGCTCCCAAATTTTTATTAATTTTTGCTAGAATGCTCAACCAGTTTATAAAGACATGAATCTTGGCCAATTTGGGTTTATGTTTAAGGTGCTTTTTTGCGAAGATTATCTCTCACGTATACGAGTATATCAGCAATGTAATGTATTGACCTGCCAACCCGTATAAGTATTTACCTATGCACCATACGGATGATCTGAAACTTTTTCTATGACTCGTAGCCAATGATGTAATCACGTGACGATGTTTCAATGTAATTTTTGGTAGGTGGGCAGGTGCATGTAATTCAGTGTTTGGTGAGCATAATTCATTTCGAAACTAGAGTAACAGTCTAAATCTCCTTCCTAAAGCGTCCGAAATAATAACGTTTGAGCCGTAAACAAACTTTATTATTTTAGAATTATGAAAAATCCAATGTAAACTAATATTTGAATGAAACCATTAAAGCGATACTTTTCACTTTCACAATTAGCATTTTTAAAGACCATCTAGTAATAACAAAGTATATTTCAAGCGTTCCGTTGATTGTAAATTATTCAGTTTATGTTCATGTTTTATTATAAATGCCTGTATTGGCATTTCACACGACAGCAAATCTGTCATTATTGTTTATTTCCAACCCATTAATGACAACCGCCGAGGGACATCATCATACCGATTGCTCTTTTGTTGTAGCTATCTAATGGAATTATTAATTGTTTTTGTGTTTAATTCGTAGAACTCCATTTGATTTTTTTTAAATTTAATATAAATCAAATTTAATAATGTTATGGTTAAGTTCTGCAAGCATTTTTAGTTTCTATTATTGTGACAGCTGTTTCTAAATAATAAAATTATGATAATAAAAACTAAAATTACTTGCAGAACTTTATAATAACGTTATTTAATTTGATTTACATTAAATTAAAAAAAAAAATATATATATATATATATATAAATTTATCTAACGGAAAATAAATAAAAACCTCTCCGGAAAATAATACTAATATTTCCATTATCAGTTATTAGTACTACCAATGGAATTTTAAACAGGGAATGCCTTCCTCGATCCTTTACATAGATAGGTATTATACCTGCTATAATAGCAGACTCATGTTGTTTAAAGTATTTAATGTACTTACTTATACTTGATAGCTTCCGCTTATCCACTAAATTTCTCGCATTATCTTCTTGCTTTTTTATAATGTCCTTTGTTCTAAGATGACCGGGGATTGGACCACCTTGACTTCCCAAACAATTTCTGTCGTAAAATTCTTCAGATTATCTTCTGTAAACGGATAACAATTAGACAAAAAAAATCACTAGCCAGTCTACCATGACTATTTTTTTGTTGATGACTGTTTTAAAAGTATTTTTTTCTCTCGTCGTGTCCTACGTAAAGTGCCTACCTACTCAGTATTACTGCAAATTTACAGGAGGGAACTTTTAAACCGTTTTTTTTTCACTGTTTTACCATACGCTTTTTCTAAAATTGATGTTTTAACTAGTTGTGATTTTAAAAGTGATAAAACTATAGTTTTAGTTTGTTATATGACTTTCTATCAAAATAGTAGATTTTTAAAGTTTCTGAAGAAACCGATTTCCAGGTGGAATAATTTATTAAAGACACCTGTGAGAAAAATACACTTAATGATTTTTTTACCTTAATTCCGTGCAGGAGGTCCTGAGGAAAATTCATTCCCCCCAGGGTCTATGTCATTTTTGGGGATGCCGTGTAGACGGTCTTTTTTGGGGAGGGATTGGACAATATGTAGAGCAGACAGACGGACAAAGGAGTATGAGGGAAATATAATATCGTTACCTTAATTAGTAAATTACCATTAGGTACCTTTGGTTCACTTTGGCAACTTTACAGTAGAAACAAAAAACTGTTTGGTTTTTAAATTACATTCTATGAATTTTAAGATTCTGAGATAACTTCTAAGATAACCCTTGAATTATTAATATATTTTTCAAACAATAAAAACATGTTCATTGATTGTATTTAATTTATTTTTATTTTTATTCCTTACTATTTCTTGTTTACTTATACGGATATGATGTTTTAGTTATACTGTTTATTTTAAAAATGCTAAAGGACTGCGTTCATATCTCAATTTGTGAACGAATGGCCCGCATTGGTGGATTTTACTAATTAACGTGGCGATACACGAGATGAAAGAAGAAAAGTACTCGAGTAGGATCATGCTGAGAGAATCGGCATAATTGAAGGAATGTGTGTTCAGACAGAGAGAGGTCTGCGTCATTCCACCATCTCTGAGAAACACCTTGTCACTCACTTAATACATTTTATTTCGCCCAACAATCGGCACATAGAGATAGATAGCCGACAAATATTTTTTTAAAAACCCACATACCAATGTCCATGGGATTTTACAAGGATGTGTTAGCGTTCGCTGTATTGACCTTTTCATCCGAATTATAAATAATGATCGCGTATCTTAATTGATGCGATAGGCAGTATAGGCACCCAAATAGGGTACACCTAACCTGACCATACGTCCCATTTTGAATGGGACAGTATCATTTTTCGGTACTCTGTGCCGTTCTCCCCGTGGAGAGCTTAGGGGCGCCAAAATGTCCCTTTTTAGAAATACTTCGTAATTTACCCCGGGAAATCGCTGGGTAGAATTTATTGTCCCAACACTTCAGAAACGATAATTTCGATCATGCGATTTGTCGAATAATTATTGTAGTACGACTGTTCTCGTTGATGAACTAGTTGCGAAAGGCTGAAAATCTTCAATTTTCATGTTTCGGCACTAAAAGATATGTCAATTACTAAGATGAATATTAAAAACAAGCCCGCTTATCATATTAAAGTAAATTTGTCCATCAGACAAATATAAAGTATGTGAACAACGCTACACAATTTAACACCTGCATGTTTATTTTTAAACATTTTAATTAAAATATATGATGATAAAAATGTATTTTTTCAAATACCCCTACCCCGAAAAGAACACCCCCCCCTCCAACCCTTCACCAAGTGTTCCGTTTTGGGGAAAATAATAATGGTCACATTAGGTATAGCAAACTAGCGTTCAAAACGATCTCATTTTGATGAAAAGAAAACAACCTCGGTGTAATGAACTTCTCAACGGACTCGACAGAGGAAAGACGTTGTGATTGAACCGGAATGTTTGAACAGGTTCCTTTATTAAAAACGTCTTCTACCGCTTCTACTATCCCGTCCTTTGTTTCCTGTACAGTCTCGTTCTTCTTCTTCTTATCTCCTTGTCTCCGGCGATTGGGAGCTAATCGGTGCAAAAAGAGTTGAATAAAATGGCAAATAGTCTCTTTTTACTTTCTATAAAGAATAAGAACAACTCGACGACACTGTTAATATAAATAATAAATCTCTGTACTTTATAGAAATATTTGTTTAAATTTACAATAATCCACAATACGCTAACGCAACAAGTACTATGAATGATTTATGTATTAATTCTATACGGGTAGTTTGGAAAATGTATATGTTTTCAAATGACAAAAACCTAAAACTGTAATGTTTTAAATTCTATATGAAATACGTACTGGAATTTTAGGTAAAACATTCAAAATGTCCTTTACTGGTTTTCAAACTGCGCCTATGTTCAGACATTTTGGTGTGTATTTCATTGAATTTTTGAGGTCTGTCCCTTAAATGAAGAAATAATGTAGAGTGATACATTTTGTAAATATCGACAGATGACCATTCAGAATGGAAACGTTGCTTGAATTGGCATTAACTGTGTTTAGTGACCAGATCGGAATAGTCAGACACTTCCCAACCTTCATATTTTACGTCTTCTTCCCCTCCTCACTTTCTTCAGCCTCACAACATCTACCAATTGGGGATGTCATAGTCTCATTGACTCCGGACAGAAAGAGTAGTTGGGATTCGGAACTTGGGTAATGAGTTATTACTGGGAGTCATAAGTTTTGTGTCCAAAGCCTCCAAAGCGGCGATGGTCACTTTGAGTCGACATTAGCCTTATCGTACTTCCTGTTGCTTTTCTCGGGTCTCTAGCGAATCTTAACTGACGCATTTTTTCGAGGTTTGGCGGTGTTAGTATGTGGCGTATAGTTCTTGTAATATTATTCATTGCAAAATCAAGATAGATAATTATTTTAATACATTTTAAAATGGATATTAGCTAAAATTATTTAATTATTATTGCTAATTGTGTAGCGCCCTTGACGTGATTTCTCACGAAATCCATCAGAATAAACTTTTTTTTTATTATATTCCTAATTAGCGGCGAATTTGTGGGAACTTATGCACACTGAGCTTCCTACTTGTCACTGAATAAATAATATGAATATAATTTCGTATGAAATCCAATTATGTCTGTATTCTTCTTTAATGTGCGCGATAACATTATTATTTTAAGATAATACGTGGGAGAAACACCGCCGCTAAATATCATTTTCATTTTGATAATGAGATCCTACTAGACCGTTGATTCATCAAAATAGACAATTAAGACATCACTTAATAAAACCACTTTTAATTGACCTTGTATGCTTCTCCCGTAGGTACTGTGTTGAGAACACCATTATTTGTCTCTAGAAACCATTCTCAAGCATCTAGCGAAGTAAACGTATAGTAAATGAGTTACAAATTTCAATGCATCCTCTTTTTAATGGCTTCCAATTTCAGAAAGATCCATCTTCTGATTAGGCGCGCCACCTTGGCATTTTATTTGCAAAGATTTCACCTACTCGGATTGTTGCTATGGATAACGGTGATTGTGTTGTTTTATTTATTATTTTTTTATTTATTTTACTCGAACAGTTCGCGTCGTAAAATTGAAAAGGTTATGGTTTATACAAAACATCAAATTTAATACCAGACTCAAAATATGGCTGTTATTACTATGCTCTTAGCTGTAACATTTGTATGGTTTCTTTGTATTGCACAATAATTAATTCCAGCAAACTGCTTATTTTATTTTCCAGTCCTTTGATGCAATTGTAGTGGATTAAGTTGATCCTTGCTGCGGGTGCATGGAGCAATTTTGATTTATCACGATCTGTAGAGGTTTGAGAGAGACGATGATGCAACATTATCTAATTCAGAGTGTCCTAAACTTTAAATATGCTGGTTCACATTATTATTTTTTGACGGCCTCCATGGTCGAGGGGTAAGGCTCTCGACTACGATTCCGAAGGTCGCGGGTTCAAATCATCATCAGTCAAATCAAAATCAGCGGGTTCATTAATTTAAAAATAATGTATAGTATGTTTGCGCACGTTCCAGAGTGGAAGATACTCTCAGTATCGCCCTGGTGAAAGACAACCATTCAGAATTGAAACGTTGCTTGAAATGGATTTTAGTCGTGTTTGGTGACCAGATCTGAATAGCCAGGTATTTCCCCACCTTCCTCTTCCCCTTCTCCTTCTCCTCCCCAATACTTGCAGCCTCACAACATTCCCCAATTGGGGATGCCATAGTCTCACTGGTTCCAGACGGCTGGGAGCAGTTGAGACTCTTGTGCGGTATTCATATAAAAAAAGAGACATATATTAATAATTTTGACATACATGAATGGGGGTTCTACTTTGTATGTTTATTATTGTGCGACTTTCTTTTTTGAAGTGCCATATTATTTTAAAATAATATTGGTAACAATCTTTCCACATGTCCACCTATGCTCATGCAACAACCAGAGCAACTCCTTCGCATCTTGAACATCCGTCCACGGACAGAAGATGTTCATTCCCCAATCTACGAAAATGTATTGTCATACGTCCCTTCGGCCTTTCACTCTTTCTTGACAACTTTTGGAATATACATAGCACTTGTTGCTCTGTTATATGTGTTCGAGCTGTACCCTTCTCTTATTTGTATATCTTTCCGGAGCTATGTATCCTTATCCAGTTCTCTCACTTTACTGATTGTTTTTGGCTTATACATTCATGATACGCTTTTTTCGCCGAATGAATAAATTTCGTGCAGAAATTTTTCATGGTGGAGGAGTGGTATGTATCAATGTTTCAAATTTTACTTCATTTTCTAAATTCGTACATTTATGTACCTTTTCATGACATTATGTAAATGTTTGTATTGGGGCGGGGGAATGCGCAATTTTCCAACTACCCTTTTTAATATTTCGCAGTATACGCACCACATTTTTGAAAACACAGATCTAATCTTAAACTACCTCTTCCTTAGCCATGCAACAACTGTGGGATCTTCTTGTGGTTTTCTAGCAGTTTCGGTTGTGTAAAACGTCGACTGTACAAATATTTGATTTTAAATTTGTAAGATTTGTCTTTTACATAAACCGTAAAAACCGCGATTCAATGCGCTGATCGAAATTCAGCAGGAGTGACGAAAGACAATTGAGCAGGTACTTAAATTCCCATCTGAAATATTGCAATGACCCAATTTTCTTCGTCGCATTTCAGCCAGTTTCATGGTGAAATTTTAAAATGTCGTTATTTTTCAAAGTACTACCAAGACTTATTCTCCAGTGAGGCGGGTTATGGGAAACATCAACTTTTAACGCTTATTATATTATTTTCTATTTCACTTTATAAACCACTGTTCGCTAACATTATATTATACGTGTCTTTTAGTTTAGGTAAATTTAATTACAATAAAAATATTATTATTATTAGTGCTGACAGTAACTCGAAATTTCAAACACGTTGAATAAAGGGTATTCTTCTATATTCTATCGCCAATAATAACCACTAAAGAGATAAACCGATAGAAGAGTGGGCGTGTGAGTGTGCAATGAAATGAATATTTTTAAAACTAATGTCAAAACATGGCTGAGAGAACAGAGTGATAATGAACTTGCAAACATTATAAAGACAATTTAAGACAACTGAATATTTAGTAAATGAAAGTGCAGGCCGCCTCAGAACAGTTCTCCCTAGTGAGGAGGACTGTAAACACTTTATACTTGTGTTATAATAATATGCATTATACTTACATACTCTCTATATAATATGATTCATATTTATAATTTATTACTAAAGTCACATACGAGTACATGTACAATCTTTACACAGAAACTAATAAATAAAATAATAAAAAAGGTATTGAAGGTGGGGAAGGAATAATTAAATTTTGGGTGTACGAATAACAATGACGAAATTACGGAGAACCGGGCTATAAATCAGGTAGACCTTACAAAAAACAATACTTCTATTATGAATCAATTATTTATAACATTATGCAAGGTTGGCGGGGCTTCCCCGTATTAAATTATGCTTCTCTTTTATAGCTTGCTACTTCCTTGATAAAAATGATGCACTTATCATGCAGTGGCGTAACATGACTCGTTTAGGAGTTTTCCAAAACTAATTATTTCCACACCCGAAGAGTTTTCCAATGTTTTTTTCACAGTAAAGAGATGTATTTATTTTATTCAGTTTTCTCATCTACTGCCATAGCTGTTAATCTTTAATCTTTTTCTCGTCTATCTACATACAAAGTAAAGAAATTAAATTGGATTTCTTTCTTAATTAAATAAAACAAACATTTTCTTATAAACCACGAATTTATAGTATTTTTACGCCAAGTGATTGCTTCTTATGAAAAAAATATATATATCTGCGCTTTCGCAAACATATTTATATTAGAATGCGTTTTATTTTATAATTGAGTATAATCACATATAATCTAAGAAGGTGGCTATTAGATATACTCGTATATGTTGTATATTGATGCCGTACTAATCTTCTGTTGCTGATTGAAACTTGCATTTCGATTTTTAATTTTATTCTAATTCATGTATATCCGAATCGACTGGTTTAACGTATCTTAACACTACTTAGTTTGTTTTCTGTTGTATTTATTTTTTCTCTTTCTTTTTAAATATAAATATAATACTACGCTCTGTTTAACTCCCACACCTATAAATGATTAAAATTAAAAATATAGATTATAAGGAATCCTCCTCATATATGCTCTGTTTTCTGTCATCAGAAATGTTATACTATTTTGTTTTGAAGAGTTTTATTCGCAATGTACATCTGTTACTGAATTTTATTAATTTGCTACCGGTTTCGACACATCCGTGTTCATTCACTACTTTCTAGAAACTAACTTAAATTATACAAGTACAGATATAATTAGATATTATTAGGTGAGGGTAGTGGGAGTGGTGATTGGAGGGATTTGGAGATTAAAATTAATTAACAAATGTACATTGTTAATAAATTTTTTTAAAACAAAATGTCTAGGAAGTTAATGCTCAAGAAAAAAAAAAGTTATACTATTCCCTTTAATTCGCCACCATTATCATATTATATACTGTTTGAAATTTAACAAAATGTACCACATTATTTATAAAATTTTGTCAATTGCCCAAGAAATGACAAACTACAATATTAGTTTAACAGGTTTTAAAATAGAAAAAACCTTTCGTTCCTAACAAATAAGACCTATTATGTTTTTATTTGATGGCAGAAGCACCTGCTGTTGGGGGACGTTATTAATGTTGTTATTGATAGTGTTCACAAGTTAATGGGAGTTTCCTGCCAATTTTATTTTACTATGATTTGGCAATTGCAAAACCTCGAATTTGATGAACTATGCTTATATCGGTGATTGGATTTTACAGGAGGCGTTAAATCGTTTCCTTTTCTGTCGTTGTAAAATCGCTTTTCTTGCTTTCTATACATTGCTGATAAGGCGATATTTAGCTATTTTGACCTACTTGACAGAGGGATGAGCTATTTTGCGCTGGATCCAAAGATCGCGTGCAAAAAAACTTACAAAAAATAAATTCATAGAAGAAACTTTTCAGCGTGTACACTCTCAGTATCATCCGTGAATGAAAAATCGAACCGTTAAGTTGATTGAAACTAAGTTAATTTTGAATAATCACGTACTTCAATATCACCTCCCAGTTGAACCCCACTGGCTACGGGCAGTTGGGACTATTGTTTTGTATCACTGAAATTAAATTTAATGACTGGTTAATGGCCGATTGGTTCAAAGTGTGAGGTTTCAACCCAGATTTTCAGGCGTCGCGGGTTCATTCTAATGATGACTAAGTCCTCTTCATTGCATAAGCAACATTTTTCATTTCAATGATAGTTGATATGACTTCCTAAAATATTATCAGATTATTCGTAACCTGGGAATGTTTGTCTTTCTTTGATAATTAATAGTTAAGTACATAAATAAATTAATCTTGTTCAAACTATTCAATACATCACAAATCATTTTATTAAATTTATTGGAAAAAATATTAAACCTTATAAACCTCATTATAATATTTAATCATCGAAGAAGATAATATTAAAAAATCTCATTGACATATGAAACAGTAAATAAAAGCTAACGGTCGCATCTGGGATTCGAACCCAGGTCACTCTCCAATTATTTACACGTAATTATTGTCATTTTTATCAATTTCGCATGTCTAAATTAATTGAGGATAACTTCTGAAATTGAAATATGAGATTGATAAAAATTACGGAAAATAATTAGTTCTTAATAGCTCAATTGGAGATTGTTGTCCCGGTAAGACAGAGGATCTGGGTTCGAGCCAAGATTTGCGACCGTCACCTTTTTTATGTTTGTGTATTTTTCTGTTTCATGTTTAATTGAGATTTGTTAATATTGTTTTCTTCAATAATTAAATATTCTTTTAGTTTTCATTAGTTTTGAAAGTTTTTAAGAATATTTTAATGCCTTCTTTTTAAATATAGCTTAACATTCAGGTAGGTTTATCACCTCGTAACATTGCATTGTGATCGTACCTCGGCGCCTGCAATTTCGCAATCTGGCTGCTGTCTTTTGTGCATTCCAGGTTGCATCAAAATAATTATTATTACTGCATTGAGAATGCAAATGAGCTGTCGTAGTGTTGTCACCATTTTGCATTGTTACATTCAGAGCTTCTCGGAGTAGATGTACAATGAAATCTTAGTAATTTAATTTGAAAGAACGAACAGCTTTTTTTTGCGGATGTGTTTAAATTTTAATGAACGACTTGTTTTGTTGAATAGGATTTATATTTTACTCCAGCGGTTATTACAATTTATTTATCTAACAAATCTGTGTTTGTAAAACAGATAGGCTCCTAAATATCTGTTAGACAAACTGCAGTGGTCCCGTGACTCTCATGCACCAATACACGCCAAGGAGACTATTTAATTCTTCTCCCCAGACATCGAACGGCTGTATTTGAGGGTAGCTATTCTTCTACAAAACTTTGGAATGAAATAGATAGTGATCTATTTGAACATCGACATTGCTGCAGTGCTTCAAGAGGTTCTGCAGCGAATGGTTGCTGACTCCACAGTCAGCCGAACAACATCATAATTGATAAATATTGAAATGGATACTTGTGTTATTGATTTTGCATGTTTTAACTTTTCTTATTTTATTTTAGTGTAGAGATTTTGTTGAAGAAATGTAACTTTGTCTCATTTCTAGAAACCAGCTCCACTTTGGGCTCCAGAATGTATAGCCGAGCAGTGCCTTTTTTGTCAATTGCAAAAATTAAACGTTATGTAAAAATAGAAAAAAAAAATTATAAGACTAATAAATTAATGTATTATTTTTTTTTTGTATTATCTCTTTGAATTCGCCCAAATAGGCCTAAACATATAAGGATACATATTATAGCGATACAGTTAGAATAAGTCAATAATTTGATCTTTCAAGAAGTGGTCGATACTCTCAGTATCGCCCTGGTGAAAGACCACCATTCGGAATCTAAAAGTAGCTTAAAATTACTTTAGAGGTGTTTGGTGACCAGCTCTGAATAGCCAGGTGTACTTCCCAACCTTCCCCTTAACCATCTCCTTCCTTTCCCCACTCCCTTCAGCCTTACAAATCACAACATACCCCAATTTGAGATGCCATAGCCCCACTTACTCCCGAACAGTTGAGACTTGTGCGGTATTCATACTAAAAAAGAACATTATGAGTTGCGAAATAAATATCTGTCTTAATCCTGCTTTATCATATCATAGATCTTAATAATGGATTTTACTTATCGAAATTATGTTGAATGAATGAATATTTTCTAACTCTGTTATTTTCTTTGTTTCAGGTAAGGAAGACAGATTTTTCAACAATGAATCCATGGATCGAAAGTCTTAGAACACAATTTTACTCTTATCGGCTTTAGAGTGGTATGTAATTAATTTCGCTTGTATTATATTTTATTGTGAAACAACTGAGTGTACTTGGGTACTAATAGGGATATCTCAGTCCGTTGGCCATTATAGAAGAAGTGGAGCAATACAAATAAAAAAGTAACTTTGTTTTAGCAATTTTTTTTTAAAACTTAATACATAAACTCTACCCCTGCGGGGAATTAGCATGATAGTTGGTTAGTTTCGTATTTCCAAAAAAAGCAGGAAACAAAGGCCGAAATAAATTTTTCGTTAATTATTTTTATGTTTTCCCATAAAGCAATTATTTTTTGCTTTCATATGTTTATTAAATAAAACAAACACTTTGTTTTGAACTACTAATTTATTTTTAATTTATCACGAACCGGTTTCGCTTAT
Organism: Halesus radiatus; assembly: GCA_022606495.2. NCBI lineage: Eukaryota > Metazoa > Arthropoda > Insecta > Trichoptera > Limnephilidae > Halesus > Halesus radiatus. The sequence goes on from JAHDVE020003503.1 coordinate 25,720, forward strand.
CACAAACTTCGTCAGAGTAACATTAAAAACTGAACCAAATTACATCGAGTGACATTACACTATACTCGTATATATATATATATTTTTTTTTTTATATGAATACCTCACAAGAGTCCCAACTGCTCCCAACCGTCTGGAGCCAGTGAGACTATGGCATTCCCAATTGGGGAATGTTGTGAGGCTGAAGGTATTGGGGAGGGGACGAAGAAGGGGAAGAGGAATGTTAGGAAATACCTGGCTATTCTAATCTGGTCGCCAAACACGGCTAAAAGCCATTTCAAGCAACGTTTCAGTTCTGAATGGTGGTCTTTCACCAGGGCGATACTGAGAGCATATATTATTTTTAAATGAATTAATTGTGAAACAACACAAATTAATTAAATAAAAATTACTTGCGCACGCCGTGATTTGAACCCGCGACCTTCGGATGGAGGCCGTCTATATATATATATAGAAGAGATATAATACAAAATATAATACGAGGGAAACAAAACATAAAGCGAAACAATGAAACAGCGAGACAGAGATAAGCCTTCATGTAATATAATCCGACAACATATTAAAAAGAAAGAGACAGAACCTCAAAGGAGAGAAGAATTAAGAGGAGTGGGAAATATATCTAATATGACTATGGAATAAATTACGTTCTGTTCTGTGTTACTTGTATTATATAATAACTTGTGGTATATTTTGTAAATGTCTCACCTATGTATATATGTGTTTGTTATATATTTTGGTTTTGTTTTAAATTTTACCCTGACTAAGCTTGGGATAAGCGAAACCGGTTGGTTATAACTTTAAAATAAATTAGCGGTTAAAAACAAAGTGTTTGTTTCATTTAATAATTATTTTTATATTATTTTGTGTCAATGTTTTCCTATTGATAGCCTAGCAAGCGTTTTCCTTATCGTTCCCGTTGTCACGTTGATTTAACGTTAATTGTTTTGCTTTTATATTCTGTGCTCGTTATGATGCAAATACAATGATAATTTGCATTTCTTTATTTAGCCCCGTCTCGTCTTGCCCCTCTTTCCTCTTATCGGTCTCCTTTGTTTGAACGATACACATTCTAGTTCTAAGGCAGACATCTTAATGTGGAGCGGAGTAGTTACCGAGATAGGGGAGAGTGAGGACAGTCAAGATAAATTTTCATGATAAAAAAACGATTTCCTTCCGAATGATCTGCTCTTTCTTTTGAATGGTGATTGTATTCATATTTGAGTTTTTTTTGCTTGTAGTGATAACACCGATATTTCTGTAAATAATACGATTCGAAAGATTTTCATTTAGATATCTAAGTATTTTTGATTTTAGTATGTAATAAGTGAAAGTATTTTTGTTATTCGAGAGATGTTTACAATTCTATTAACGTTTTTTCATCAACATTAGCATTTTTTATGTGTTTAAATTTTCCGTGCTGAATTATTAATGTTCTGCAATATCCCTCCCTCGTTTAAAAAGTACCTATATAAAGTCTTTGCTTTTTAGATTGCTTTGCCTTTTTTTTAATTTGTTACATTCGATTTTTATTCATTTCAATGAAGTAAATGAAATTCGAAATGTAAAATAAAATTTGTGCCTCCGGTGAGGATTGAATTTGCGACCCCTGGTTTACGAGACCGGTGCTCTATCAATGAGCTAAAGAGGCTCGGGGTTGTACCGGTTACTTTACATAATATATCAGAGATCATGGAACTGTGTAGACGACGTAGACCATCATATGCATGTTTATATTTTGATGAAAATGTATGCATCTATAGTTAGTAGTTTCCCCAGAAAGGCTACTTAAATTCAGAGAAACGATTGTTTGACATTGCCGATCGAATACGTCGGTGGTCAACGGATTCAAATTTTGCGTATCCGATGGGTAATTTCGGTGCATTAAAAGTTAAACCCAACTCCAGAGTGGAAGATACTCTCAGTATCGCCCTGGTGAAAGACCACCATTCAAAGTTGAAACGTTGCTTGAAATGGCTTTTAGCCGTGTTTGGTGACCAAATATGAATAGCCAGGTATTTCCCCACCTTCCTCTTCCCCTTCTCCTTCCCGTTCCCAATACCTTCAGCCTCACAACATTCTCCAATTGGGGATGTCATAGTCTCACTTGCTCCAGACGGTTGGGAGTAGTTGGGACTCTTGTGGGGTATTCATATATCAAAAAATAACACTATGGTCCTGCCACTGAGAACTCCGTTGTAACCTCTCTTTCTGTTACAGGTGTTGTTTATGGGAAAGAGGGTGAGGTTCCAAAGTAGCTATCAGCGATGTTTTTTTTTTTTCAGTAACTCCACGCAGGAAGCCCTGAGGGAAGTAATTTCCCTCAAGCCCTATGTTATCTTTGGGGAAGGTCTTTTATAGAATAGGAAGAAGTGAACCTGGGTCTTAAAGAGACCCATGTTGTAGGAGGGAGGAAACACAGAGGCCGGCAGATCATTCCACAGCCGAGCTGTTGAACACAAGAACGAGTCATAGAAGCGATCCGTTCTCATGTGACAAATGTCAACCATGTACAAATATTGATCATGCGTTTGGCGTATTTCCTGACTATGCACCGGTGCCGAAGAGATCAATGACGCTAGTTCCTCATAACATCTTCCATTAAAATACCGGTAGAACAAGGACAGCATTCCTACCTGACGTCTGTGCTCCATAGATTGCAATCCGTTTGTTAAGATAGGCGAATCTATGAAATGGACCGCCCGTTTCAGCAGAATCAAGAGTTTTCTTCAGATGTTTTGGGCTCACAACCAGAGGTGGCTGCCAAATTCTACAGTGGGACGCACTTGCGATTTGTACAGGGTCAGCAGTTGTGTACTATTAAAGTATCTGCGGGCTTTGTACAATACGCCCAAATGTCTTTAATTTCGGACACAACTGTGCCTTCATTGGAGCAGATTTACAAGGGTACTGCATATATCTGCCCATAAGAATGCTTTATCGCACCGGAAACTAGTTAGCTTTAACATTAAATTTGGTGGTGTTTAAAATTTTTTTTTTTTAAACAATAGCTTGTATTTTATGTGAGGCATTCTGCACATCTACTTAGTGTAAAATATTACTATACGTTTATATGATGTTATGTTATATAAAAATAAAATAATAGCTACAACAAGGCTTATCAATCATAAAATTATGTATGGTCCGGTCAGTGGCTGAGTTGGATTGCACTTGGGTCCCACCCAGGCGACGTTAGTTCAGTTCCTGGGCTGGCCTCCACTACGATACAAGCAACATCTTCCACCTACTGTAATGGTAGTAGGCAATTGTCAAATATTGTCCGGTTATTTGTGACCCTGGAAAATTTGTCTTTCTTTTAATAAAAAGTAAAAATAAAGGGGTGTTTCGCAGATTTGCGGACAAAATATCAATATATATATATGTATATATTTAACATTACAGCCTATTATTGTTACGCGATTTGTTATTCAATTTCTCACACATTGGAAAAAAAAGGATTTGAAACTGTAGGTACCCTCATCTTAAATTTAAATGCAAGAATAAAAACGTACAAATTTTGACATATGTATTTATGTATACAAAATGTTCAAATGAATGTAAAAAGTAGTACTCACTGAAAGATACCAGAAGCACACTGAAAATTTGTATCAAATTAAAAATGCTGGACTTCCATGTGCCACCTATAAAACATGAGACATGCATCTTAACGACGTAATATTAAGCACTAAGCATTCTGCCCCCCATCTCCCATCTCCCACCGCCCTCACCCTCTGTCCGAGTTTCCTCGCCCGGTTGAGCAACTCGAATTGTTTCGCAAACTTTGCATCGTCGCGTCGTATGGCAGATTCATCTCTCCGTTCTGAACGTATTTGGACCCTATGTGAGATCCTTCATTTGAGGCTCCTTCCTGTCCATGATTATTTTATGTATAATCCATCATCCCAAATCCCCTCTGTTCATTTAATCGTACCTTCAACCACATTTTTAGAAAATTTATAGTCAATTAGGGTGGATTCCCGGTTAGGTACCTACCAGCGACGTTATTTTTCTTCCGAATCTCGCAATATTTTTGTAACAATAGCAAAAAGTTTAGGCTTAATGCTTAAAATATTATATATTCTATGTAAATAACAATCAAACATGTTTGTAAAACGTAAAAGCGTTGTTGTTCCTGGCACATACACACGAATTTTTAAAAAATTATTTTCATGCTCCTGTCAGGAGAATTCACGTGCTTTCGAAAAAAAAGTACCATTGCTTATGATTCAAAAAGGAAAGAAATATTTTGTCACTCGGGTGTTTCAAAACATCTGAGCATCACTGCTAATATTTGCTCTTCTCGTGTGTTGCTCTCGGCCCAGATGCACAGCGCTGCGATAAGAGGCCAGAGAGATGTTAGACGTACCGAGATGCTGTATAGACCAGAGATTTCCAAAGTGAGCGGTGGTGCCCCCGGGGCGTTAGAGTAGTCCTGAGGGGCGGTGATGGCCTTAAGGGCGGTGAAGGGCAACAAGGAACGGATAATGGAATTTGGTCCATCAAAATACCTTATTTTTTTTCAATTTTTCTACATGACTACGAATTAGACGAGTATCGTTACAAGAGTCATGCGTATGAAAGATTCCATTATCTTACTTATTTATAGATGGATTATTGATACTAGTTATTTTTGTTTTTGCGGTGTTCACCTAACAAGGCATTTATAATGTGCAAAAACTAGCATAATGTAGAACGAACGTGCTCAAAAGGTCGTATTGAGGTAAGGAGCAAATCGCGGAAATTAGAGTTGTAGTAAATTTAAAAAAAATTGATGTGGCATGAATCAAGAAAAATCTTTGATCTTAATTTTTGAGTGTTTTGATAGGGAGGGGTCAATTTTTGAATAGAATTTCCCAAGAGGCGCCGGGCGGCAAGTCACAAAAACTTTAGTAGATTAGCGGGACATGGACTCTGCATCAAACTTAATATATCAGTACACTGGAACAAATAAGGAAAAAATTCTTCATATATGTTTATATGTGACACATGGACCTTATCCGAAGTTCATGCACCATATGGACTTATTTGAGACAAGAAATAGAATTAGCTCAGAAATCAGATGTTACACAAACCTTGCAAAACTTAGTTTTAATAAGGGTGCGTAGATAACATTATTGATAGTCCATTCCTTTTGGAATGCTATGGCTTATACGTGCATGAAAACTTCAGCCGAAGTTACCACACGATAGAATAGACGCTCTAGTACAGCATAGTATGGACAAGAGGAATGGTGCTATTGAATGATTTTTTAAAACAGTAGATATATTTATTACTCTTAAAAAAACGATTATATACCTTTCTTTTCAAATATTGAGAATGTTAAAATAAGAAACATTGTACTGTAAATGGGTGAGTAATTTGTCGTGCAATAATATATACGAGATTTTTGAATGTTTAGAAAACACTGATACAGAGCTATATAAATTGCATAGAGATACAACAGTATGGTACAAAGATATAGCATAGTTCAGAACTACAGTACGGTGGTACAGCACAGCGTGGAGCGCAGCATCTGCTGAACCCGATGGCAGATAAGATTTCATCCCGTAATGTGTTTGCCCGATTAACCCCGTATTTACGTTTGCTTTTAGCGCTGCTGTGCGCTTCCGGCGAGTACCTATATCCGAATGCGGCGGCTTAGCGTTAAGCGTGCAATTGTCTTATTAAATTAAATGCTAAATGTTAAGCTCTCATTGCAATATTAAGTGATGTTATCTCATTAACTTAGTGGTTGGTAAAGTAGGTTAAAATTTCTTATGGGGTAAGAGAACCGTTTTTTTTTCAAAAATCGCTATCCTTTTTTTTTACAGTTTTTTGTGAATTTAAAACTAGGCGCGTGAATGATTATTAAAAAAATACTTTTTATTATTGTTAAGCTTAGTACACTTTTTTTATTTTGTGACCAAATTCCCCTTTCCACTATGTCAGTTTTTTTTCAATTTATTCTCGCATGTTTTTTGCAGAAGCAGATGGACAAAAATCATATATTTGTCCAAAACCATTTTAGGGACATGCAAAATAATGTGTTTTGCATGTCCGTAGGGGCGATTTTCGACGTTTTATTTTTCGAAAAAGGCGAAAACGTATTATTTGTAATGGTAACCACCATTAAATTATGTAATAGAAACGACGATATGATCATTTCTTAACAGAATGGAACCAATAATTTATTGTGAGCAGAATGATGTTGGAGAAGGGAAGAAGAGTGTTAGAAAGTGACTGTTTACTCAAATCTGGTAAGTAAATATAGTTATAGCCATTTCTAGGAAGGTTTGGATTCTGAATGATGGTCTGTCACCGATGCAAAACTTAGGGTATTCCACTCTGAGGCAAGATCATGTCAAGGGGGATGATAATCTGCTACGGGGGTCGTTTACTTCATCATAAATTTGGCTTTATCCTATTTTGTTCCATATTTTTTGGCCTTCACCTTTACCCTTGGTATCTACTTTGGAATCGTAATGACTCTTGTGCTCAATTCATCTAAACTTTAATTATTTAACAGCTCTAATTAGTTATATAATCATGTGAGTTATAATGTTATGAAAACATCATCGTCAGGTACTTACTTGATTTTATGGCTTTTTTTATAAATGTCAATTCACTTATGTCCGCTCTTCTTCATATTTTATGATTTTATTGTGTTTTTTAAATTAACGTAATTACACAAGAGGTAGAACGCTGAATCCATGGGCGTAGCTAATGATTTTTTTGGAACACTTCTAAGAAAATGTTGCCTCCGTACATACCTTTGCACTTTGTTTGTTTCTATAAGTTTTTATTTAAAAGTTATAAATACGCTTTTATTTAGAAGTTATAAATACGTTTTTATTTTTTAAAAAAATTTAGTTTTAATACATTTTTTTGTAATTCAGTTAAAAAAAATTACAAAGCTACTAAAACAATTTGTAATGTTTTTCTTACTCCTCCTCACTAGGGGTTCCTGTGCTGACGCGAACTAGGTTTTATTTAATAAAAAAACTGATTGTTAAATCTCCTACGAAGTTCCTTTCAAAATTCTGGATAACTCCTCTTCTTTGATTTCTTTGAGCCAGGTATTATTTTGATTTTTTGAATCAAAATAAAATCCCTTTTCTGATTTTTTGTTATCTCCGGTAGAAGTAAATTATATAGCTTGGTGTAGAGATATTTATGATTACTTTCTCCAAAAACAGTTTTATAATTAGGAATATTCATAATGTCATTTTGGTTCTCTCTTGTGTGATGAAAATTATGTTTCTTCGATTTTTTTGAACTTTTAAAATGTTTGTTTAAGACATCTTTGCACAGATATTTTGGATGCTAGGTGCTGTAAAAGATTTGAAAAGTTCTTTTGTAGGCGTTCTTATGGGGCTTTTAAGATGGTCTTTTTAATACCCTTTTGGGCTTTAGGCAATTATTTCATATATTTAGTATTTGCCGATCCCCATCCTAATATACCATATTCGAGGCGAGAGCGGCATAGAGCATAGTAAACTTTTTAATATCATTTTGACATAAAATATTTCTGATGTATTTGTATGTAAGTTTCCTTGTAATACCATTTATGTGAGTGTCCCACCGAAGATTTTCGTCTATTTCTATGCCAAGATATTTTACAGCATCTGTTTGTGTAATAAGGTGGCAAGAACTACACTAAAAGTTACTACGCTCTTCACTGAATGTTATAATCTACCAACAAAAACTTAATGGATTTCTATAATCTATGGCGGCGGGAGAGTTTTTTTTAATAGAAGGTTTAAATCTTATGAATTGTTTATTGCAATCTAGTTAGACCTACTGATTTCTTGAATGTCTGCATACAAAAAATAGTGTTTACGTAAAAAAATATAATACCTTTTTAGAAATAAAACATTATTCAAAGATTAAGTGTTAATTGATTCGTATTAGTTTCGTGTATTTATATTTAATATAAGTAAAGTCAACTATATATGATATGTAGGTGTCACTACCATCGTTGTGATTCACGTGTTTGATGGCTGTCAACACAGGAATTATTAGTGGCCAATTAAGCAGGTAGCTACACCGTGGATATATATTGGATATCCCTTGGGCGTAAAAAGATGATCAGCCGCCACTGCCTTAAATAACCAAAAAGATTGAAACGTACTATCGCGTGGTAGAGGCCTATTGTAGTGAGCCTCAAACTTCGCTTGATTTCACAATTAAGTTAGACTATTATTTGGTAAACGCAGCATCAAGCCTAGAACAAATGACATGGCGGTATTCTGTTAGCGTGATAACCTCGCGCGGAAGATCCGCGGTGGCCATTTTGTCACGCGAAATTGGCGGCAGATTAATTTGTACGTCAGATTGGAAACAGCGGCCGTCTCGTAATAATTAATGGTGAAATGTCTGCGTTGGCAACTGATGAAGGTTGAAGGCGGGCGGATGGGGAGGGCGGGGGCGGGGAAAAGCATTATTGTGGTTGGAAATTCGCAAAGGCGATGATTGGACCGAGGATTAAAGTGGAGCACCCTTTGATGTGCGTCCAGGGGATAACGCATTTCCCCGATCACAAGTCTGCCCCGTAATATATTGCTGTATCGGAAAATCTGGTATTCGCAAGTTGAATAAATGTAGGTACGTTTAACGTACTTACGTTTAGAGTTAACTAACTAACTAACTAACCATCACGCCGTTTCCCCGCAGGGGTAGGCAGAGAGGACGGACCGCCAAACAACTCGATCTTGGCATACACTTCTTGCTTCATTCACATTCATACAACGCCTCATACATTCTCTTCTGTTATTCCGACTTCTGACATGGCCCGACTCGAGTATTTGATTCACTTGATAGTGCCATGTCTTCCTCGGGCGTCCCCGGCTTCTTCTTCCATTCACATTCGCGTTATATATTCTCCTTACACTCCTTTCTTCGTTCATTCGCTCTACATGCCCAAACCATCTAAGCGTCCCTTTCTTAATCTTGCTCACTACGCTTACATCAGCCTTGCATTTTTACGAATCTCAACATTTTTCACTCGATCATACATGGTTTTACCACACATTCGTCTCAGAGATCTCATTTCTACAGCATTCAGTCTACTTTCATCCTTCCTCTGCCAGTTCCATGCCTCACTGCCATACATCAAGGTTGGTATCAGCACTCCATTGTGGACTGCTAGCTTCGCTTCCCTGGACAACTTTTTGTTTGCGCCAACCGCGTTCAGTCCTCCGTTAATGGAGTTTCCTGCATTCACCCTTCTTTCAATATCCCTATCTGTCTTTCCATCTCTCGTAAACATACTTCCCAAATACACAAACTCATTGACCTGCTCCAAGTATTCATCATTCACAACTATATTGCATACTGTTTTCGTACTCTCTCTTTCAAACACCATGACTTTGGACTTATTTACATTCATCATTAGCTCATTCTTCATACATACTTCGTTCATCCTAGATACGAGGGACTGTAGATCTTCCATACTGTTAGCAATCAGCACCGCATCATCAGCATACAACAGACAACATACTTGCAGACTACTCATTTTCGCGCCCAGGCCCACCTCTTTCAATTCTTGCATACAATTATCCATGTATAGATTGAATAACCACGGTGACATTACGCAGCCTTGCTTAACACCTTTTGTGATGTCAAACCACCCCGTAAAATCACCGTTTGCCCTAACACATGCAACGCTTCCCTCGTACAGCATGCGATTGCCTGTATAAGATTTGTATTCACACCATACTTAGACAACACCTTCCATAACTTTTTTCTGTCAACTCTGTCGTATGCTTTTTGTAGATCTACAAAAGCACAGAAAAGTTTCTGTTTTTTTGCCAGAAACTTCTCTGTGAGCATACGCAACGAGAAAATCTGATCCATGCACCCCTTCCACTCATAAATGCGTCTTGCACGTCCCATATTTTATCCTTTGTTTTCATTTGTACCCTTTCAATCAATATCCTACCATACAGCTTACCAACCGAACTTAGCAGGCTAATAGCCCTGTGATTTCCACATTCCATGCGTGACCCTTTACCTTTGTATAGAGGCATGATCACAGCCCTTCTACAATCTAATGGGGTGTAATCCTCCTCTAGACACTGGTTAAAAAGTTTGCATAACCATGTGAGAATTATACGGCTATTTCCTTTAAAGTATTCAGCAGCAATATTGTCGAAACCAACAGCCTTACCATTCTTCATACATCTAATTGATCTTTTAATTTCATCCATGCTAATTTTGGAAACATTCACCCCATCGTCATTCATACCTGACTCGCCACTGGAATCTCTATCGCTCGGATTGCTTTCGAAGACCTCTTCAAAGTATTTCATCCATCTCTCTTTTATTTAGAGTTCCTAAACGTAAATCTTATTATAAGTTGGTAGTTGTTCGGCGTTAGTATAGAACGAATGTATTTTTTTAAAATCTGAATATTGCGCAAGAGTCACAACTTCTCCTGACTCTCCGACAGTGAGACATAACGAGGAATATATTTGTGGAAATGGGGTATGTTGTAAATTTGAAGGGAGTGGAGAAGTGAATGAGATTGGGAAGGGAAGGTTGGGAACTACCTACCCAGTAGCGAGTTTTCAATGTTCTAATTCCTTATATTCGGTCGATATAATGTTGGAAATATTCGTTTTTTCACAAATAACATGCTTTTATTATTGTAGATACTCGAAACACGACTGATTATCTAATCGATAATCGACATTGCTATCATATAAAAAAAATAGTAAATAAAAATGATAACATTATCATATTTGCTTTTAAAAACAACAGGTTTGAGAAAGAATCATAATTTCTTCAGGTCATATACTAAATATAAAAATAAAAACAAACAATCGTTGTGAGTAGGGTTGGTTGTAATGATTACAGTAGCATTGTCAGGTTGTGGGTACCCGACAATGAAATGGGAGAATAAAATAACAGAAGCAGAGATAGGCAAGGTAGGATAGGTTAAGCGAGGACATTTGGATTTGCCAGAAAAATAGTATGTTGAGTAATATGGGTTTGTAATACATTGATACTAGTTTATGCTCTCGATTTCTTTTTTTCTTTCTTTACTAATATAGTTTATAATCTACAAGAAGGCTCGGTTTCATCCAGGAAAATATCAATTAATATATATGTTACATCTGCGTTCGTTGATAACTTGCCGAATGGTGCGCTAGTGAGTGAGAGGGGTAGGAGATTTCGCTCACCGTGCCATGATGCGTGGTCGTCAGTAGTAGTCGGATCTACCGGCTGTAATGGACGTATCATGGGATTTATGCCTGACCAATGTTTTTTCCTGGATTTCAGTACTTATACACAAAATTTTACATATCAAATAACGTATCACGTAAATAAATTAAACTTTTACATAAGTAATAAATTAAACATTTAACCCCTTGAAGCATAGTGGTATCAAAAATAACCCACCTTTTTTATCTTTTGCTGCATGGTGGGATGTAATTTATACCACTTCTAAAAATTAAAATCACTTGAAACACAGCGGTTGAAATTATGTCCCGCCCACTCCAACGGCTTACTATATCGGTCAATAGATGGTACATACGTACTTTTCGAAGTTTTCGAAATTCTGTGCAACACTAGCATTTTTTTTTTGTTTCAAATCTTGTGCCTCAATGGGTTGAGTAATAAAACATTTAAATAAGTAATACATTAAACGGTTTTAGTGTTTATTTTATTTAATAAGTGTGCCAAACCACGAAGGCTTTCAGGGTTTTCTACGAAAATATTATAAATTATATTATTCAAATTTTTGGAATACTTATTGAAGCGTATAAACCTGAACATGTTTTAAATTATTGAAGATAATATTAAAAACTCTCAAAATGATACATGCAAACAAAAACACACAGATAGTATCATATATACGTGAACACCCCAGTACAGGTTCTCCTTTTTTTTTAATTTAATGTAAATCAAGTTTAATAATTTTATTATTAAGTTCTGCAAGTATTTGTGTTGTTTTTTTATAATTGTGATAGCTGTTTCAGCGTTCAAGGCTATTTTCAAAAAATGGCCTTGAAGCTTGGCCTTTCTAGCACCGTAAGGGTAAAAGCAATGAAAAATCTACATACCTTTAGTATAAATCAGATCAAAGATCACCATTCTGAATAAAGGCGCGTTCTTACAACCTTTTTTCCATTCATTCTCCCCCCCCCCCCCTCACTTCCTTTCGTCTCACAATATTATCCCCCCTAAAGTCAAATACATAAACATAAACAACTACGCCCTTACTCATGTGCACTATTTCTCACACTTTTATGACATGTTTTTCATCATCAAATGAAATAAAAGTAAGCCAATAAAAATTGAAAATTAATTCTTGACTTGTAGAAAAAATCAATCCATATAAATTAAATTCAGTTATTCAGGTATATCCGAGACACTATATAAATTGCAAATAAATGGGGGTAGAATCTTGCAATCAATATAGAAAGGTAGCAGCCAAAAATCCATGGGAATTAAAGATATTAACAGCTCTTACTTTGAAGTATGATATCGATCAAATTGACGGAGAAGAATGGGGTGGCATTACCTCAATTGTTTAGAGCGTAGGTTCCCGATAGACCGAGAGATGCGACCGTCACCTTTTTATTTTCCCTATTTTTTCTGTTGCATATTTCATTTGAGATTTGTTAATATAATCTTCCCAATAAAATGTATTAATTACAATGGGGTTTATAAGTTTCAATAAGTTATAGTTACAATTTAAGTAAAGGTTCACTATAAAACTTTATTCGAATATTTATACCTGGCCTAGAAAGCGATAAATTCATAATTTTGAATTTATTAGCGTTTTGATATTGCATACTTGCTGTTTATGATAGTTATTTTGGAATAACCATTAATCTCTTAATATCATGGGATATCATCAGCTCATTAGCTTCCCAAAACAATTGAGAATAATCCCCCGCTGTGGTTCCCATTAATAACGCTAGGTGGATGTATATCAAAGGAGAACTAGGCAATTAATAACCATCGGAAGTACTTGTCTACCCACAACCTCCCATATTAATTAAGCTACGTGGGTGGGCACAATACAACCCACAATTATATTATGTACAATACAATTTTGGTTCGAACCATAAACATCCCTTTCTTTAAATTGATCATTATACAGGTTGCTAGA